>LR812525.1:33633752-33711252 GCA_903798195.1 Danio kyathit | reverse complement strand
TACTTTCCTGTTTTTAAACCTGAGTCTCACTCTCTATGGGCTGCCAGCACTGGCACCATTTTTATGACACATGCACATGAGCAGGAAGACACATGTCTGCATGCACACACTCATTCTCAAATACAGACACTCACAAACCTCAGCATATAGAAACAGCCACGCTGATGTGCACACATTCATGATCACCCTTCTAAAGCTACAATACACAAATGAACACATGCACAAAGCACAGTGCCTAATGTCAGCAGTCAAGGGTGTCAGTTCCCATCAGATTGGCAGATAATGACATAAACAGAGCTCTTATAATGAGGGTCAACAAGGGATGAAAGATAAATTGATATGTTCCGACAGCTGCCTGCAATGTGCAGTAGAATTCCTCTTCCTCGCCATCAAGCTTCACTGATGAGTGACAATTCACTTCGTGTGGTCTGTGTGTGTGCACATGTAGGTGTTTAAATGGTTAGTTCACCCAAAAATCTAAATTCTGTTATTTTCTCACCTAACGTTACAATCCCTCTGGCACCTTTATTCATCTTCGAAACAAAAATGAAGATATTTTAGATTAAATCCGAGAGCTCCCTCATCCTCCATAGACAGCAACGGTCCCAAGATGCTTTAAGTGCAGACAAAGAAACAAAAATATTGAAGATAAACAAAGGTCTCAGGGGATTAAAATGACATAAGAGGGTGAGTTATACAATATATGACTGCTATGGCCGCTCTGATATAGCATGCACTGCACTTTAACCAATCCTTACTTAAAACAATATTGTCTACAATAATTGTCCACCAACAGTCAAACTATGTGTGCACCTTTTTGACTGTGCAATTGTCTATTTGTGCCTACATATACAGTTAAAGTCAGAATTATTAGCCCCCCTTTGAATTTGTTTTTCTTTTTTAAATATTTCCTAAATCATGTTGAACAGAGCAAAGAAATTTTTACAGTATGTCTGATAATATTTTTTCTTCTGGAGAAAGTCTTATGTGTTTTATTTCAGCTATAATAAAAGCAGTTTTAAATTTTTTAAAAACCATTTTAGGGACAAAATTATTAGCCCCTTTAAGCTATGTTTTTTTCCGATAGTCTACAGAACAAACCATCATTATACAATAACTTGCCTAATTACCCTAACCTGCCTAGTTAACCTAATTAACCTAGTTAAGCCTTTAAATGTCACTTTAAGCTGTATAGAAGTGTCTTGAAAAATATTTAGTAAAATATTATTTACTGTCATCATGGCAAAGATAAAATAAATCAGTAATTAGAAATTAGTTATTAAAACTATTATGTTTAGAAATGTGTTAAAAAAAATCTCTTCGTTAAACAGAAACTGGGGAAAAATAAACAGGGAGGTTAATAATTCTGACTTCAACTGTATGTAATGTGTGTTTTTCTTAACAAATTTATTGTCTTTCCTGTATTTATTGTCTTTTACTGTACGTATTACTGTCAACATTGCTAATTGTATATTGTTTTGTATTATTTTGTTTTATGGAGTATGTTGTTGTATTTTGCACTGTCTGGAGTCAGCACCTAAGCTTTTCACTCATCATAGTACATGTGCTGCTCATGATGTGACAATAAAAGTGATTTGATTTGATTTTCCTTTTTGACCGACTTTAACCACTTAACTTTATGTGTATTGGAATCAGCCAAGGATTGCCTATTTGTCTCTTTGAAAAAAAAAAACGAAATATAATGTTAACAAAAGACAATGCACAATAGTAGGGTTTGCAAGGGAACTGCAGGAGGTTTGTGAGTTGATGAAAAGTTTACAATTAAGTTGTGAGCCAGCACTCACTTTCGGGGATTTACACCTATCTAACTTTAAATAGTAACAGTTCTATTCTGTCTCGATCTGGGTTTCATGCTCAAAAATATAAAAAGTTTTACATTATGAAGTAATGAGAAAAGAAATTGTATGTTCAATATTTGTTTTTCCATATACAAACACAGGAAAACATTAATTTAATGACCTAGAAAATATGCATTGAAAGCCAAATGTTTTCTGAGTTTATATTTTAAATTTGATGAAGATGGCTTAAATAAATTTGGATTCACATTTCACTTGTTTTAAGACTTAATTTTTAGATTAAGTATTAAGTATATAGCACTCAGTTCATATAAAATGCTGCTTCTCCATCCGTGTACTGTATGTGCAGTGAGTTTAAACGGCGTTTACAGAATACTATAGTCACTTTATTCAGACATCTGCACAAATTCCCAACAAGCTTTCCAAGTATACAGCTTTTTACCAAGATTTAAAAACAAATAAAACACTTTCAGTGGGATTCACATCGAGTGGTGGAAGATTCATTTGTAAAAAATGAAGCCTCCTATCACAATTTGAGCCACTGTCATCCTGTAATATATAAAAAATGAAATGCTACACTGCATCAGTTAGAATTAAAAGAATTGCTGGTAAGCGTATAACAAACATGTTAATCCCTGCAATCCAATTAGTCATATGTTCTTATTTAGTACACTTGTATGTGTTACAGTGATATTCTTTGGCTATTAAACAAAAAATATATGGTGTATGGGCCATTTATTTATTTTTTTTATAAAAAAACACACATACAGTGTTATATTGAAGTACTTTAGCTATACATTTACGTAAACATTTTTAAAAAAAAAATATTTTTTCCCCAACATAAAAGTACAAAAACAAAACGACATTCTAAAATCTCAGCCTTCATTAAAACAAGATTTACATGACAAGATTTTGAATAATCTACCATTCACTTCAATTCAGTTCAACCTCAATTCATCTTTTCTTCATACAGATTTTAAAAGAGGACAGAATTTTTTAGTCCTAATGTCCATTTGAGCAGTTTTTAAGCAGCACTGCACTTCCTCACCATTTATGCAGAAGAACTTTTCATATTTACCTCACAAGAATGCAGAATGTCAATAACATTTTTCAAAGCCGTTTTAAAGAATTACTAGAATTACGCAAGTCTTTTCTTTCCTCAGTACCAGATCTTTTCGCATCTCTACTTCCACACCTTTTCTTAGTGGCAATGAAATTCTTGAATTGATTCTTTCTTTTCACAACTGTCTGCTGCAATTTACTGAATGTACAGACGAAAAAAAAGAAGAAAAAAAAAAAACATGAATCAAGGCTCTGAGAATCTGCCTCAAACTTATTTTTTTTTCAGCCTACAGAAGGACGTTTTAAAGAAAAACACTTCTTTCAACCTTCTTTCAATCTGTCTCTATTATACAGTATACATTACTCATCTACTTAATAAAACACTGATGTTGTTTAGAGAAAATTTGTCAGCACTAGCCAAATCC
Organism: Danio kyathit; assembly: GCA_903798195.1. Taxonomy (NCBI): domain Eukaryota; kingdom Metazoa; phylum Chordata; class Actinopteri; order Cypriniformes; family Danionidae; genus Danio; species Danio kyathit. Next base: position 33,707,948 of record LR812525.1, on the reverse strand, counting down.
AGACTATAGTGAGATCTGCAGACAGCCAAAACAAATTGCTAAAAAAAAACATACTTTAATGTACGTGCACATAACATGAATATGTTCCAATGGAAAAACAGGCTACAGTACTTATCATTCAATGTTTGTAGATAACAAGGTTCTTAACCTCCAGCGAGCTCTCTTTCTCTCAGTGTGTGTGTTTATGTGCAGGGCCTGTGACCTACCAGACCTCTCTATTAGACTGGCTATGAAATGAGTGTTTGTGATGCAGAAGGGCCAGCTGTGGCGATCTCCAGCTTTGCCAGCATGATCTTGAAGCTCCATATATTTTTCACAATAAGCCCCTTCTGCAGGACAGGAGATGCCCAGCACGTCATGACCAAAACAGGCAGAGCCCAAAGGATTGAGACAGAGAAAAGGACATGTTTGTCGCAGTTTCTTTCCCTAGACATTTAGGCTATGTACTGTATAGGAGGTGGCAAACATAAAGATATTGAACGCTAGGACAAAAGCTGACATTCAGATCCTGCCGCACTTCCAATCTGCCTGTGAGCAAGACACTTAATAGCAGATCGCCCTACTGCTGCTAGTCTAATTATTGACCTACTTTCTTATTTGGATGGAAATCAACGGATTCACATATGAGTAATTCTACTAACCACAGCTCTAAAGGACAATATTATACACTGAATCTTTGCGTGATCCCTGTATTTCATGGGAAATTTATATTGATTATATACTGATTTTCAGTATCATTAAAAAATGGAATTACTTTACAAAACCTTAGGAAATACTACTGACAAACAAAGAATCCTCCAAAATAATATTACTTACAGGTTTTTTTTTGTTGTTGTTTGTTTGTTTTCACAGGAAAAGACACTTGAAGTATTAGGTTATGCAAAAACAAAAATTATGTTATTAATTACTCATCCTCATCTCGTTTCAAACCACTGAAACTTTTGTTTATCTTCTGAACACAATTAAAGATATTTTAGGTAAATCTGAGAGCTCCCTCATTTTCCATAAATAGCAAAGTTACCAAACCCTTTAATGTTCAGAAAGATGCCAAAACAAAATCCTCAAAATCAACCATAATTCAGTTGTCTAATCAAAATATTGATTCTCAAGCTACAATAACACTATTGTGCGCACTTAAAACAAAAATAACAATTATGTTTAACTTAAACATTTATTTTCCTCAGTGTCAGTATAGGGTGCACGTTCACAAACACTGTGCAGTGAAGAATTCAATTCAATTCAATTCATGCTTATTTGTATAGCACTTTTCACAATAATTACGGTTTCAAAGTAGCTTTACAAAAGATGCACATTATTGCATTACAATCTAAATTAAGGAGTTGTGTATAGGGCCGACAAATAGTTAACCTGCAGTATATAGTATACATCCCCATTTGTGACTTCCTCGGTTGGAAAAAAGCACAGGTTCATCCAAAGAAATATGTCAGAGACATACTCCCTATACCAACCCAGGCTCATTCTAATTATGTGCCCCTATATACATTTCAAGGAAAGAGCAAAATACATCTCAGGAGCTAAGTATTTTGCAGTTTTTGTTTGGGTAAATCCACCAGAGGCCGCTGTGTACGCTTTTTCAGATCTCAAATTTCTCTCGCAAGTGGCATTCGCGTCTGTTGTTCTCACATAAATACACCAGAGGCTGCTGTCGATTGACTGACTAACACACCGACCAATCCCCCTCCCTCCCCCTTCCTAAACCCAACCAATAGTGTTTTCAAAAGCACCGATTGACCCGCCCACTCCCTTCTCTAAACCCAGTGGGGCAGTGTTTTAAAAAGCTATCCAGAAAAAAAAACTCTCGTCTGATTTTTACCACGTTTCCAGATGTCTCTACATTCTCACACTGTTATTTACTTGTTTATTTTATCTTTTAGCTTTTTTTTTTTGTCTTTCCTTTTTTGGAACCAATCTTCACCCGACTCGAACCCTGTTGTCGCGGTCAACTTCACTCTGCATCTCAAGTCTGCTGACGTACATGTCGAGCTACCGGACAAACTGGTAACAGTGGGAAAGCTATCCATATGGAGGACAGCTGGTAGTATTGTATACGGTCAGCCAGAAAAGGAACTACATCATACCGCTCAGGGCATTTGTCTAAAAGATTAAATGCAGCCATACGTAGCTCTGGCTACATAATTCGTGATCTCCAGAAATGCATATAGGCCTATGTTTTCAAAATGAGACTATGTTGCCCTATATGACACTGAGGAAATTGTTTGATAAAAGTTTATTTTTTTTATGTGTGGTTTCTCGTAGCTAGATAAAATTCCAATTGAACCACTGATGACATACTGTATGATCTGTTTTGAGGCTGTTATTTTTTTCACATTTTTCTTTGAATCAGTCAGGAACATTGAAGTCTATTGAGGATGAGGGAGCTCTCAGATTCACCTAAAGCATCTCAATTTAACAAGTAATAAGTAATTAATAGGAGAATTTTATTTTTTAAGTAAACTTACATCTTATTTCATCCAGTCTGTATAATAAAAATATATAGGTCAACCATGAAGTATCCCATTCTGGTGTCCTTACAATAATAAGATTTACAACAAGATTTGGCAAAAAAAAAGCTTAAATTCCAGTAAACAGTCAACTTTGCAAAGAACTTTCAGGCAAATAAAAAGGTAAAAATGTGACTGAAATTATTGTCCATCTTCACAACATAAAATCATGGGATGGTCAAATACAGACATTTTCTAAAATTCAGTTTTACCCCAGTAGTCGAGTTTGTCCATATTTGACAGAAATTTGGCTTGTTTATGTTTGACCCAAATTATTGTTAAATAATCCAGCATTTTCTTTAGAGTGTGCTTATTATAAACTGTTGTTATTAGAAGACTTCCTCTCTCTGTTTTCAATGTTCTTCCTGTCTGATTACTGTCTTATCACAATAAAGTCAAAAATAAATCTTAGTGTTTTTGTGTGTGTGTGTGTGTGTGTGTGTGTGTGTGTGTGTGTGTGTGTGTGTGTGTGTGTGTGTGTGTGTGTGTGTGTGTGTGTGTGTGTGTGTGTGTACATGCTATTATATTTAAATGATTATTATTTTTGCTAACACGTTAGAACCTAATGGTGTCGAGTATAAATATTTAAAATGACCAAAGATCTATTATTTTGTGGCTGCACTGTGGTCCTCAAATAGACTCTTTTATGTCATCAATGATTCTTGCTCTAAACGTGCCTGACAAGATTTCTTTGGTATATAAACTATTATTATACAGAGTGACATTTTAGTTAGTCACTGAGTGACATTTAGAGAATGACATTTCGTATTCTGTAAATCACGGTAAAAAAAATGTAGGTCATGCTAGTTTGCTTTAAAACCCCTTTTAATCTTTGACCCACATTCAAGTGCAGAAACACAACTAATGCTGCTATCATCTCAGATCATTTGACTTCGGAATGTAATGAAAGATGTACATCATGATCAAAATTAATCCCAGACTAATTTTTGTATGTTGATGATGGATGGATGATTAGGGTCTTTTTATCAGGCAAAAATAAATTAAATACTACATTACTTATTGTGAAGAACACAAGAAGATCATTCAGGAGGAAAAAAACAACAATTTATTGTTGTCAAAAGTATCAAAATATCTCCACAAGAAAGAATATTTTGGTCATTTAAATTTTTGGAAATACATTAATATTATTTTTCAACCATTCATTCATTTTCCTTTAGCTTCGTTCCTTATTTATCAGGGGTCACCACAGCAAAATGAACCACCAACTATTCTAGCAAATGTTTTACACAGCGGCTACCCTTTCCGCTGCAACCCAGTACTGGGAAACACCCATAGCAACCGAAGGTAACCTACACGAACACGGGAAGAACATGCAAACTCCACACAGAAATGCCATCTGGTCTAGCCGGGACTCAAGCCAGTGACCTTCTTGCTGTGAGGCGACAGTGCTAACCACTGAGCCACCTTGTCACACGTTTTTGAACCATAATAAATGTATTATACTGTATATATTATATTAATTATAACACTTAAATACTATTTGTACTATATGTTAATACTATACGTACATACTATTTACAGTTTATACTATATAAACTTTAATAAATACTGTAGTATTCTTTAGATTTAATACAGTAAACTGTGGTAAATATTATACCCTATATTTGTAAAAAAAAAACTTAGTACAATTTGAGGTAATTTGTTTTGTATTGTTGTATTATCATAGCAGCAATAGAATTACCACAGCATATTATGGTTGAAAACATTATAGTGTTTACTGTTTACTTTAATACAATGTGTTCCACAAAAGAAAGAAGTTCTTTCATGTGTTTGTCATTAAATTATGACCAAAGACTCATTTTAATCTTAATTATTTTAATCCTAATACAGTCCAAGACAAACACATGAGATGTACAGTACTTTTATCTGCAGGTTCAGATTCAACACCTGACTCATGTACACTTCCTTAACAAGAATTTCCATTACGCTTTCTTTGAGCTCCTCAAGTGCCAAAGCTCGTTACTCAGATCCATTCAGGTCACAATCACGCAGCTCACACACAGGAAACTGGGGTGTGGGAGAGGGCAGATCTTCACAAACAAAACACACTCCCACGGAGACTGTCTAAGACCCTCCGGGGCAGGTCGAGCGGTACCTTTAGCTCTCCGCAACAAGCAGCAAGTGCTCCCTGATGCAGTCATTCAGAGAAAGAGTGGAGGAAAGTGGCTGTGTAACTTATAGCAACCAAGAGCCAATGAGAGAGTAGGGGAGGCTGTGCAGCCATGACAATGAGGCAGCAGAACTGCCTCCAACAGGACATAGAAATCAAAAGCATAGCTGTGTTACGAATTACTGTGATCAGACCATGTATTGCATACGTCACTGATTACAATGCTACATTACAAAAGCATTAAAAGCAAAGCAAAATAGATGCAAACACACTCTGAAACTATTGGATGGAAAATGAGCTTGGGTAAAAACACTGTATTCTTATTAGTCGTATATTAAACTATTGGTTTTATTTCATTTATATTCTAATTAAAAAGTAATCTATGTCACAAAAAGTCATCAATTAATACTAATTGATATTCAAACATTCAATCTGGCTCAAAATGTACATCATTTTAAGTGGACCCACCACAAAGTGTAAAGAAGAAGAAAAAAAATAACGTCTTTAAAAGCCTATAAACAAGGAATTAACGCAGAACTACTACACACAAGTCTACTTCTACACATTAACATTGCATTTGTTTGTAAAATTTGTTTGAATTTCAGCTGCTAAATACAAAAGAGATTTTGTAAAATTCAAGCAGTCATTACTTCAGTTGACAGTGTCACGTGATCCTGCAGAAATCAACATTATAAATGCATTTACTGTCACTTTAATCAATTTAAAAGTCAAAGTCAGCTTTATTGTAAATTCTGCCTGTCACGATCACTAGTCTTACAATTCTGTCACTTTATGAACTACAAATCCTGTCATGCATCAAACAACACACCTGTTCTGTTCCCACACAGTTTGCTGTTTCTGTTATTGTAACACCACAAAGCGTTTTCTTGTCATGTCCAGCCATGTTTTGACTCTTTGCCTTGTTTTATTGTTTCCGTTGTTTTCGCCGCCTGTCCTGACCATTCGCCTGCTTTGCTGACTACGCTTGTGGATTACCCCTATGTTACTGTTTGTACCTGTTTGACCGTTGCCTGTCTAACCAGTTCCAAAAACTCAAGACCGCAAGAACGAAGGATGCGTGAAAGTTCCCAGATGTGTTCTTGATATCGAGGATGAGTCAATGCAGACATGAGCACAAATCTTGCTCAAAGTCTAAGAAGTCATTGCAGCTAATTCTGAAAAAGGGAGGTGGGAAGCGTAGCATTCCTTATCTGTTTATTATTGAAGTTCAGAGATATAACATATTTATCTCAGGAATTTCCCTAAATGAGACGGTAAAAGTAAACATAAATATGAAAGTCTTAATAAAGGCATAAAAACATTAAGGCCCAGTTTCACAAACAGGGCTTAGCTTAAGCCAGGACTAGACCTTAATTAAATTAGGCAATTTAAGCCACATTTTTAAAAACAGCCTTAAAAAATACATTACTAGTGTGCACCTGTAGACAAAAAAATGACACTGACATATTTTAAGACATCTCACTGCAAGTTATTTTCAGTTCAAACATGCAATTTAATCCATGACTAGCCTTAAACCTTGTTTGTGAAACTGGGGGTAAGGGTGTTTATTTTCTGAAAGTCAGATTAAAATCTGTGTTATTTGTATTGTGCAATGTACTGTATATCTGTAAGGTTTTTGTGCATGTCACATATATTGAAAAAAGCAAAAAACAATAAATCGTTGTATGAATGCTGTAATGTTTAAATATTTTCTGTTAAAAATGTGTGAAGGTCATCTGACCATCAAGAAGAACGCAGCATCTCATTTCTCACAGGACGCGTTCTCTGTTCTCGCAGTCTCCTGATTCGTTCTCTGCATTCTTGGAATTGAGAAACAGCCTCCGTCTAATAAACTGCATGTGGATCCTCAACTCCACACGTTACACTGCCACATGTACAGAGAATTGAAATTACATTATGCTCACACCTTTGTAGTGTATACACCTTGTATACAAATAACTAAAACACTACAAGAGTAATTTAAATATACAATAAATAAAAATGGTTGTCAAAATTAAGAGAGAAAAATACAAAAAAATATATAAAAATACAAAAATACTATATACAAATAAGGGCACATAGTAGTTCATGTGTGTCACGATCACCAGCGATCTTCTCCCCTTAGATCGCTGGTTTACATGCACAATCACTAATGAACTACAAATCTGCAACCTAATGGACTACATTTCCAAACATGCACTACTCTGACATCACACACAACCGGTTACTCATCTCCACTGATTGCACACACACCACTGGAGGCTTGTCAAGACTGATTGCAACTCAACATATAAGCAGCACACACACTCATTTCAGGGCCGAGTCTTGTTCATCTGTTCACAGTGTCAATTCTAAGCGTTTCCTTGTTTTGTCTTTGTCGTGTTTGGACCCTCGCCTTGATTCTCTGTTTCTGCCTGTCTGCTGCCATCCCTGTGACCTTTTGCCTGTTATATTGACTACGACTCTGGATTGTCCTCATACATCTGTTTGCTCCTGTACTAATCATTGCTTGTCTGACCATCCCTTTAAATAAACCTGCATTTGGATCCGCATCCTGTTGTCAGCATCCATCCTTGGTTACAGAAGACTCGGCCACAACATGGATCCAGCGGGTGTCAAGATCATGCGTCTCCGTCAGGAAGCCAAGTCAATCGAGGAGTATGTGGAGGACTTTATCCAGGTAGCTCATTTAACATCTATGAACAATTCATGCCTAATGATTTTCTTCCGTGGAGGACTTTCTGAGCCCCTTTATTCATACATGCCATTTCCTGAACCCCATTGGACACTAGAGTTTTACATTGACCTTGTACTCAAACTCAGTGGGTCCCCCTTCACCGTAGGCGAGGTGGAGGAAACCCCTAAATGTTTTTTGGGGGAGGGCAATAGACAGCGAGACCCGCCGGCAACGGGGCTGGCTGTTCCCTCCAGTAAAACCATTATGCTGGCATCACCCATACTCTTGTCTACAGTTGATCAGTCCTCCAGTTCTCCAGCTCACAAAAGGGCCGCCTCCAGTCCTCCAGCTAACAAAATGGCCGCTTCCAGTTCCCCAGTTCACAAAACGGCCGCCTCCAGTCCTCCAGCTCACAAGATGGCTGTCTCCAGTTCTCCAGCTCACAATATGACTGTCTCCAGTTCCCCAGTTCACAAGATGGCCGCATCCAGTTCCCCAGCTCACAAGATGGCCGTCACCAGCCCTCCAGCTCATGCATGGGTAAGCGCCAATCTGCCACCAGCTCACAAGATGGCTTTATGTTCCGAGTCTGTTCCTGCCATAGTTCCTGTTCCTGTTCCTGTAATGCCATCACCTGAGCCACCAGAATGGCCACCACCACCCGAGCTGCCAGATCTTCAGTCACTGCCAGAGCTGCCAGATCCTCAGTCACTGCCAGAGCTGCCAGATCCTCAGTCACTGCCAGATCCTCAGTCACTGCCAGAGCTGCCAGATCTTCAGTCACTGCCAGAGCTGCCAGATCCTCAGTCACTGCCAGAGCTGCCAGATCCTCAGTCACTGCCAGATCCTCAGTCACTGCCAGATCCTCAGTCACTGCCAGATCCTCAGTCACTGCCAGAGTCGCCGCCGCCAGAGCTGCCAGAGTCGCCGCCGCCAGAGCTGCCAGAGTCGCCGCCGCCAGAGCTGCCAGAGTCCCCGCTGCCAGAGTCGCCGCCGCCAGAACCCTTTGTATTCCCCGAATGGCGGAAGCCAGATATCTCTGAATCCCTCGAATGGCAGGCGCCAGATATCTCTGAATCCCTCGAATGGCGGGCGCCAGAAACCTCTGAATCCCTCGAATGGCGGGCGCCAGATATCTCTGAATCCCTCGAATGGCGGGCGCCAGAAACCTCTGAATTCCCCGAATGGCGGGCGCCAGAAACCTCTGAATTCCCCGAATGGCGGGCGCCAGAAACCTCTGAATCCCTCGAATGGCGGGCGCCAGAAACCTCTGAATCTCTTGAATGGCGAGCATCAGATGACCCTGAATTCCCCGAATGGCGGGCGCCAGATCCACTTGAATTCCCCGAAGGGCGTGCGCCAGATCCTCCTAAATTCCTTGAAGGGCCAGGGGTACGAGACCCACCTGAGTCCCACGAAAGGCCAGAGCAGTCACCTGAGTCCCACGAAAGGCCCGAGCCGTCACCTGAGTCCCACGAAAGGCCCGAGCAGTCACCTGTGTCCCACGAAAGGCCAGAGCAGTCACCTGAGTCCCACGAAAGGCCAGAGCTGTCACCTGAGTCCCACGAATGGTCAGAGCCGCCACCTGAGTTCCACGAATGGCCAGAGCCGCCACCTGAGTTCCACGAATGGTCAGAGCCGCCACCTGAGTTCCACGAATGGCCAGAGCCGCCACCTGAGTTCCACGAATGGCCAGAGCCGCCACCTGAGTTCCATGACTGGCCAGAGCCGCCACCTCAGTCCCACGAATGGCTGCCAAAGCCGTATAATTTCCAAGAGTCACCAGAGCCGTGTGACTTGCCAAAACCTAAGCCTCCTGACCCACTGGGGTTGAAAGAACTGCCAGTGCTCCTTGAACCCAAGCCTCCTGACCCACTGGGGTAAATGAACTGCCAGTATCTCCTGAACCCAAGCCTCCTGACCCACTGGGGTTATATGAACTGCCAGTGCTCCTTGAACCTAAGCCTCCTGACCCACTGGGGTTATATGAACTACCAGTGCTCCTTGAACCTAAGCCTCCTGACCCACTGGAGTTAAATGAACTGCCAGTATCTCCTGAATCCAAGCCTCCTGACCCACTGGAGTTTAATGAACTGCCAGTGTCTCCTGAACCCAAGCCTCCAGACCCATGGGGGTTATATGAACTGCCTGTGCCTGCTGAACCTAAGCCCCAGACCAACTTCAGCTCCACGCTCCAGGCCCTCCGCAGCTCCACACTCCAGGCCCTCAGCAGCTTCACTCTTCAGGCCTTACGCAGCTCCAACTCCATGCTCCAGGCCCTCTGCAGCTCCAACTCCATGCTCCAGGCCCTCTGCAGCTCCAACTCCATGCTCCAGGCCCTCTACAGCTCCATGCTCCAGGCCCTCTACAGCTCCATGCTCCAGGCCCTCCGCAACTCCACGCTCCAGGCCCTCCGCAGCTCCACTCTCCGGGCCTTCCGCAGCTCCACGCTCCAGGCCCTCCGCAGCTCCACACTCCAGGCCCTCAGCAGCTTCACTCTTCAGGCCTTACGCAGCTCCAACTCCATGCTCCAGGCCCTCCGCAGCTCCAACTCCATGCTCCAGGCCCTCTGCAGCTCCAACTCCATGCTCCAGGCCCTCCGCAGCTCCAACTCCATGCTCCAGGCCCTCTGCAGCTCCAACTCCATGCTCCAGGCTTTCTACAGCTCCATGCTCCAGGCCCTCCGCAGCTCCACTCTCCGGGCCTTCCGCAGCTCCACGCTCCAGGCCCTCCGCAGCTCCACACTCCAGGCCCTCAGCAGCTTCACTCTTCAGGCCTTACGCAGCTCCAACTCCATGCTCCAGGCCCTCCGCAGCTCCAACTCCATGCTCCAGGCCCTCTGCAGCTCCAACTCCATGCTCCAGGCCCTCTACAGCTCCATGCTCCAGGCCCTCCGCAACTCCACGCTCCAGGCCCTCCGCAGCTCCACTCTCCGGGCCTTCCGCAGCTCCACGCTCCAGGCCCTCCGCAGCTCCACTCTCCGGGCCTTCCGCAGCTCCACGCTCCAGGCCCTCCGCAGCTCCAACTCCATGCTCCAGGCCCTCTGCAGCTCCAACTCCATGCTCCAGGCCCTCTACAGCTCCACTCTCCGGGCCTTCCGCAGCTCCACGCTCCAGGCCCTCCGCAGCTCCACTCTCCGGGCCTTCTGCTGCTTCATGCTTCAAACACACCTCAGCTGCATGGTCCTGTCCCTCCATCCCTCCCCCTGTTCCGCCTCCGCTCCACCTCCCGCCTGAACTGTGATAGGAGTGTCTTGAAGCCACTCCTTAGAGGGGGGGCTCTGTCACGATCACCAGCGATCTTCTCCCCTTAGATCGCTGGTTTACATGCACAATCACTAATGGACTACAAATCTGCCACCTAATGGAATACATTTCCAAACATGCACTACTCTGACATCACACACAACCGGTTACTCATCTCCACTGATTGCACACACACCACTGGAGGCTTGTCAAGACTGATTGCACTCAACATATAAGCAGCACACACACTCATTTCAGGGCCGAGTCTTGTTCATCTGTTCACAGTGTCAATTCTAAGCGTTTCCTTGTTTTGTCTTTGTCGTGTTTGGACCCTCACCTTGATTCTCTGTTTCTGCCTGTCTGCTGCCATCCCTGTGACCTTTTGCCTGTTATATTGACTACGACTCTGGATTGTCCTCATACATCTGTTTGCTCCTGTACTGATCATTGCTTGTCTGACCATCCCTTTAAATAAACCTGCATTTGGATCCGCATCCTGTTGTCAGCATCCATCCTTGGTTACAATGTGTCCGTGATCATTTAAAGTAATTTTAAAAAGGCAGAACGTTTTTTAATTGCACTTAATTGGTTAAAAAAAAAATCACTGTGTCATCAACATTGTTAAGCAGTGCAACTCTTTTGAACATTAATAATAATAATAAGCAATGTTTCTGGACATGCAAATCAGCACATTGAAATTATTTTTCATTAACCGTCCAATAATTTTTTTTTTAAATCAAAACAGAAAAGCTATTTTAAATTGTAATACTTTCTCCCTGAGGCGACACAGTGGTTAGCACTGTTGCCTCACAGCAAGAAGGTTGCTGGTTTGAGTCCTGGCTTTTTTGTGTGGAGTTTGCATGTTCTCCGCATGTTCGCATGGGTTTCCTCCGGGTGCTCAGGTTTCCCCCACAGTCCAAAGACATGCCCTATAAGTGAACTGGATAAGCTAATTGGCCGTAGTGATTGTGTATGTGAATGCAAAAGTATATGGGTGTTTCCCAGAACTCAGTTGCAGTTGGAAGGGAATCCACTGCATTAAACGTATGCCAGAATAGTTGGCGGTTCATTCCGTTGTGGCGACTTCTGAAATAGAGACTTAAGTCGAAGGAAAATAAATGAATGAATAATTTCTCTGAATTTGATAATTTTACTCCATTTTAATCAAATAACTGCAGCAGATATGATTATTTTTCTCACAAACTCCCCTCCAAAAAATCCCATATACAGTATATATATATATATATATATATATATATATATATATATATATATATATATATATATATATATATATATATATATATATATATATATATATATATATATATATACACAAAGTTGAAGTCAGAATTATTAGCCCCCCTTTGAAAAAAAATTTTCTTTTCCCAAATGATGTTTAACAAAGCAAGGCACTTTTCACAGTATGTCTGATAATATTCTTTTTTCTGGAGAAAATCTTATTTGTTTTATTTTGGCTAGAATAAAAGCAGTTTTTAATTTTTTATGAACTATTTTAAGGTCAAAATTATTAGCCCCTTTAAGCTATATTTTTTTTCCAATAGTCTACAGAACAAACCATCATTATACAATAACTTGCCTAATTACCCTAACCTGCCTAGTTAACCTAATTAAACTAGTTAAGCCTTTAAATGTCACTTTAAGCTGTATAGAAGTGTCTTGAAAAATATCCAGTAAAATATTATTTACTGTCATCATGGCAAAGATAAAATAAATCAGTTATTAGAGATGAGTTATTAAAACTATTATGTTTAGAAATGTGCTGAAAAAAATCTCTCCGTTAAACAGAAATTGGGGAAAAAATAAACAGGGGGCTAATAATTCAGGGGGGCTAATAATTCTGACTTCAACTGTATATGTATATATATATATATATAGATATGTAAGCCCGCAAGATGACATGTGTAAGTCACAGGCAAATTCCTCAAAAACTTCTTAAAGCATAATAGCGAACGTATCGCTATAAACACAGCCAAGGTGCAGCGACAATGCACCAGTGACATTTACAGCAGCCGGTGGTCCATCTTAACCATTAAACCCCTGTATAAAACATTTAATATCAGACCAGCTGATATAAACAAACCTCAGTGGCTCAGACACTTACAAACTAGCTCTGAACAAGCAGCATGAGGAACCCAGTAGTACAACATGTATCAGACAAGGGCGAGAGAATCACCTCTGCCACCTTTGCACCCCTCTCAAACAACCTCTCATTATCCATTTAACATCCTCCACACCAAAAGAAACCAAGCAAACACACAGTAGCTCAACACAAATACACTGCTGTATACCTGTAAGGGATCCAGTCAGACGAGTGTTTGGAGCTCATATCTGTGTGCGATCAATGAGACTGGAGCGTAGCGGTTTAGGACAGCAGCAGCGATGCCAGCAGCAGAGCCCATGCAGCCCAATCATCCCCTGCACTTCTGTCTCCGTAAACCCAGCAGATCTACAGTCTTTCCCATTCACACAGTCTCCGCTTACAGTCCGCAGTGGATCTGGACTCCTGTTCCCTCGACATGTGCTGTCGTCTTTGTTTGTCCACAATCCCTCGTGTTTTATTCGTCCTTTCACCTTCACTGCGCGTCTCTCATCATCGTCTTATTCGCTGCTCTGTATACGGTGTCTCTCGCTCTCCTCATCTGCGCCTCCTTCCCTCCCTTTTCCCTCTCTCTCTCTCACTCTCCCTCTCTCTCTCTCTCTTTCAGACCACTGCCATTATAACCTTACACAGCTCTAAGAACAGAGAACATATAAGAATGAATTGCTTTTGTCTAGTTGCTTTGATGTTCGTCGTGATGCTCTGCTGGTCCGTCAACACACACACACACACACATACATACGGGCACGAGGCTCTGAAAAGCAGGAGCCTCCAATGTGCTTTCTGAACCATGATTTATTCATCCCTTCATTCAGAGCTGGGCTCATTAACATGGGACAGAGCAGCGCAGTTGTAATTGTCTTTGATTTAACATGCTGAATCCAAACTCGACGCACCATTTTGTCTTTGTTTATCCCCTTTTTGAAAGTCCCCTTGGGTACTTCACTCAGCTAAATGACTTCATATACATATTTTAATATCAACGTTATCATGCTGCTTTTATTAGCAAGGTGTTGTATGATGTAAGATGTTGTATCTAAAACGATATTCAGGATTGAAAGAACGCTGCATGACTTTCTGCTGCCGAATTTAAGCAGGCATATTAACATAATGCAAGGGGCTCTTAATGAAAAACTGTTTCCTTTAGCTTCTGGTAGGGTTTTTTAAATGAGATGTCCTTCTGTATTTGTCTCAAGCGCAGTCTGTCGTGTTTGTCTGTAATATCCTCAAGCAGCCTGAAGCGTATTCTGTGTTACTGTATATCAGCTTCCTCATCTCTCCTCTGGACTCCCTCATCTTTCTTACTGTCACACTTAGTCTTGTTGATTTAGTGCATGGCTCAAGCGCACACTCTTCCTTGACCAATAAAACGCTCTGGGTGCTTTTGCGTGTGTGCTGTTTTTGCTGTTTATATGAATCAGATTATAGGTAAAATCAGAAGGGAAACTGGAGCATATTACAGTTTAATGAAGAACTGTGCTCTAAACCTCACGGAGAGGCATAAAAAGGTCTGATCCACATCCCAGCTTGCTCTGGTCAAGCACTACCAGCTCAGACAGGAAACGTCTGATGTGTGAGATAAACCATCAGTCAAGGTTTGTTTACGATATATTTTATGTGATGTATTAAGGTTGGATTTGTCAGATAATATCTGACAATCATACATTAGGTTGATGTCTGTGTGTCTGGCTGTTTAGAAAAAAGCTTTTAAAAATAAAAGATTTTACAACTGTTTTCTTCTATTTTATGAATGCACGTGTAACCAACCGGTCCTACTGCACCCAACCAGGTCTGAGCTGGGATTGAACTGGCGATTCTTTGCATGGGAGTTGAGTCTCAAACTCAATTCCTTGAGGGCCACAGCTCTGCAGGTTTTAGTTCCAACCACCTTAAGCTCACACCTGCTAAATAGTCTCTAGTAGTCTTGATTAGTTGGATCAGCTGTGCTTGATTAGGGTTGGAGCTAAACTATGCAAAGCTGTGGCCCTCCAGTAATCGAGTTTTAGACCTATGCTGTAAAGGCTGATTTCTACTTTTTCGTCAAGCGCACATGTATAGTCCGCCCCAGCCTTCGCGCTGTAGCATACCCCTCATGGTGGCTGACGCTGATGCGCACCTCTTAAAAAAAATGTAACTACACATCGCAATGACACGTAGCACAAGCTCTGTGATTTGTCGGCTTAGTAGCGTTGACGAGTGTGGGTGGTGCTGAGAGCCGCGAGCCCGATGGAGCAAGTGTTTACAAGTGTCGAGTCCCGCGAAGAAGCTCCAGATGGAAACTTTGTTTTGTGTTTACCTTATGATTACAGTTGTTGCACGTCCACCGGTTCCCGCCTCAGAATGAGTGACTTTTTGCTACTTGTACATTAAGGTAGCTTTCCAAAAAAACAAAACACTAGTGAAGAAACTCGACACAGAGGAACATAAAAACTCACTGCCAACTAGCATTTCAGAAGTGTTATTGCAGAGCAACAAAAACAGCATGCGGAAGTTTAAATGCACAGCAACACGCAAGGCATGTGCCGTGGGTCACGGTGACCACTCGACACAGAAGTATAAACCAGCCTTACAAAGGAGGCTAAAGACCATGACCTCTAGCATCTGTCGCTAGAGCACCTTTAGAAGTCAGAGGAGTGAGGTTTACTTGCATAGCACTTCGTTAGCTGGCCTCAGTTACACTCGCCCTCTTAAACTTCAACTTCAACACCTTCAAGCCAATTACTTCATAGTACAGAAGAAACTAAATTGTATCCATTTCCATATGTAGCAACATTACAGACTTTCATACTCTATTTCTTTGACTTAAGCCTAGTCCCACTTCTACCTCTTAGCCTTTCCACTTCCACCTACTTCTTACGTGAAGGGTTAATGGTGTCTGGATTCACTTTTGGTTGGAAACTCAGAAACTGTGCACAATTTCACTGCGTGTGTGTTTGCTGGACTGTGTTTCACTGACACTTACAGCAGAAGCCCCTATTTCACGGCGATTAAGAGAATGAAAGTAATCTCCATTTCTCTCTCTCCCACTGTAGCCCATGAGTGCATCTGTGAAGAGCGCCAGTGTGTAAGAGCCAATCGCAGCCCTTTCTGTTGAGCATGTGACCAATCAAAGGGGTGTAAGAAAGATCTTGGTAGACAAGGCTCAGAAAGCGAGCGGGATATTGATATTTGTTTATTTGCTATAAATGCTCGTGTTGTTTAAAGGTAAAGTTTATATATCTGAAGATAGAGGTATAGTTGGTTTTATATACTTTACCTTTATTCTGACTGTTTGTATTAAAAGACAAAATTGTATTACAAATAGTATATAAATATATTTATACACTTTAATACAAGAATTGCTGTGCTGTGAAGAAAATATAAAACTGTGTATGGAAAACATCGTCAATGCACCGTGATGCACCGAGTTGAACCGAATCAATAGCATGATAATCGTAACCGAACCGAACCGTGAGACCAGTGTAGGTTCACACCTCTAATCTGTATTGTCCATTGTTTCCTCTAGGATTTTTTCCAGCTGTGGCGGCACACTCTGTTGGGTCTTTTACACAGATCTACCAACTACCTGTGGCAATATTTCAATGACAAATGTCGTGAGTGCAGTACTACAAGTCGAGATGTAAAACGAGCATGCAAATCTCTTTGCTTGCACACCGATTTCCTCTGTTCGTGCACAAAACTTCTTGCACGCCTCCTCAAATATACGCTGCTCAAATGCAGATTTTCTTGAGTGCTCTCAAATAAACACTGCTGAAGTGCGATTTAGTGCGTTTATGTATCAAGTATGTCTCCAACATTTATTAGATTTGCTAGGAATATTTATGAATGTCTCCAATAGACCTACCGAGCGGCATTAATGCATCCTGAAGTAAAGTGAAACGGCAACAAGATAAAGTCAGCTATAAAAGTATTAAAAAGCATTCTCTATTATCTATAAAGTATAATTATGGAAACTGTGTTTATCTTAACTGAAAGCTAAGCCGTGTTTGCTTGCCTCACGCATCACGCACCTGTCAGTCAGTCAGCCAGCATGTCACCTTAAAGGGTTAAATAAATAACGCACAGAAAAGTTCACGCTGTTATAATTCACTTACATTTTAACACGTTTTGGTGCGATTATAACCCACTATTAAAAAAACAACAACGACTGAATGTTTTGAATGAGTAGTAACGTAGCAGTGGCGGGGTGAATTTTGGTGTGGCGCCCTGCCATGGAAGAATGAATGTAGCGGAAACCATGGTGTCAGTTTGAATTGACTTCTCATAAAGTAACTATGACTCAGGGATGTGCATTCAGTGGGGGCAGTGGCTCACCTGTCATTGTTCTCACTTGCCATCATGAGATGTATACTAATAATATAATAAATATTTGTCCACTGATCTGTGTTATAAATGCAATTTCTGTATAATTCAACTGATTTCAATCATTTTTTTATGAAAGATTGCTGTATTTTGCATATTTTCTGTACAATTACAGCGTAGAAAGCGAGGTGAGGTAGCACCGAGCTTTGCTTCACGTCAGATTGCGCAATCCTTTGCAAACTGGCTTGAGCCTGCCCCTTTTGCCCACTCTTTGTATGCTACTAATGTAATGCTTTATTAAAATGTTTTATACATTCTAGACATTTTTATTATATGTCCTCACTTTCCATATAATAGGTAATGTATTTCACGTATGTCTATCACTTATTTAGTGTTAGAATCTGACATAAAGCCGCACTGAAAAGACATGAGGTGAGGCAGGCAGTAGCTCTGCCGCACTGAAGAGGGTGCGCGTGAGCTCACATTATTCTTGTTCTTGCTCTTCTTCTACGCAGTAATGTTCAATAGGAGTCCGTTATTTTAGGTTTTGTTCTGATTGATTGCAAAAATCATGGATATCAGCTCAAAAATTTCTCAATATTTGACTTTAAATCATAACGTGAATAAATAATGGCGACCAATGCCAGTGCTAAAGGAGTTGCTGCAAAAGAAGGGGCAGAAGATAACGCGACCATTTCAAAGTAATTCAAGTCATGTCAAGACTTCGTTTACAAGTACCGTAAAGTTAAGACCAGTGTGAGAATCCTGTGTGTGTGGGAATGAGAGAGAGAGAGAGAGGGCAAGAGAGAGCAAGCAAGCAAGAGAGAGCACACGCATCTGCCGTGGTGCTGTTTGTGTGTGTGTGAATGAGAGAGAGCGCATCCGCCGTGGTGCTGTGTGTGTCTCTTGTTATAGCTGTCTGTAGCATCCAGCTGGGTGTTTTTTGAGTGGCATATTTATCGCTGCATATGTACCTGCCATGTGTATAGAAAGAATGCTGATGTGATATATGAAACACAGTCAGTAGTTTGCAAATATATCGGTTTGATATGTTTGTAAATCTGACTTTTGACTTTCACATCACTGGTATGACTGCACTAAAATTGCCAAGTTCCCACAACTATGTATTTACTGTTGAACAGAATACAAGCCCATCAGCACTTACACTTATGCATCTCATTTCAAACATTCAACTCATGAAGAGAACTCAAATCAAAGCAATTAATCTGTCTTGAGACACATGAAAGCATATGATTATATGAAAGAAAAAAAAGCTGCTACTAGTTTGGCTGTCAGACCGAAGCCGAGGATCAGCAGAACGTCTGACCTGCTGTCAATCAGTCAAAAAAGGAACTGATAGCATCACATGCGGCGTTGGTGGCCAAAGACTGTAATCAGGAACCTGGAGGGGAATGGAGGTCAACATTCGCCCTAGCAGCGGTCAAAAACAGCAAACATGGAGGGATGCTGCGCTCCGCTACGCTCCAGCAGAGAGAGAGCAGGTGGAAAAGCAGCATGGCTGGTAAATATTTGATGGCGCTGCAAGCCGTTTGAAGTCACACTATACTGAGCTCATCGCCTGGGCAGATCCATTAGCGAAACCTACGGCCACCATTCCTAAAAATTACATAGCCCTCGCTCAAGCTGTGCTAACAGCATGCACACGCCGCTAACTCGATTGGCCGAGTCCCAAAAAGAGTCAATGAAGTGTGACACTGGCACAAATGCTAAGTAGATATTGGCCGTTTTGATGCACTGTAGCGCTTCAGTGCTGAGAAGAGCTGTGACAGGGGGTCTCTGTGTGGCACTGGGCTATAGCTGGCATTGCCAAGGCGAGCGTGTGGGCAGCTGCAGAGTTAAGAGTATGAAGAGCTTTGTTAATAATGCAGAGACTCCATCAGACATGCAGGACACGAGGTGCCAACGGTCGCTGATGAATGAACATAAATCTACACAGCTCTGAGTGTGGGCGCCGAAGACCTTTCTTTATTATCCTCATCAAATGCACTGTCACTGACAAGGGAGCAAGTGTGTATTAGAGCGTTTACTGTATTTTGACTTTGGAAAATGGAAAAGCTATTTTTAAAAGTAAAATGTTCTGCACTGAAACAAAATATTCATTGGATTTACTTCATTTTTTATGTAAGTGGTTGCAAACAATTTATATGGGCTGAATTATAAATTCGTTTATAAATTTAAACAAACAAACTAAGTTGAACATTACTAAATTTAATGTGTTTGCTTAAATTCAGTCCATATAAATAGTTTGCAACCACCTTGAAAACATTTAGTAAATCCAATAAATCATTTTTTAAGATTTTGCTATTTTGAGATGCCCACTGTAAAGGCTAAGGTTGTAAGAATATATTAATATTGATCAATACACTGATCAAATGACTATACAATGATGGTACAATGTATCAAAGTTTTGTGTTGAATACTGATACCTACCATAGGCTGTAAAAGATATGGATGTAGTATCCATGATGTCACCCATAGGTTTCTGAATAGCGCAAATGCAGGCTACAAGTAGGTGTGGTCAACGGTCGACATTTTGTTCGCATGTTCCCCGACTGGGGAAAAAAAGAGCAAAGAGGTGGAGCGTGAGCAGAGCTACAGATGCCTGCTAGCATTTTGCTTAGACGTGCTTTTCTTTGGGAGAAACGCTTAATACTTTATAAACCGCGACTCGTTTGTGTTCTGACCACATGGACTTGGTTGTATACTATAACAATAAAGTGTTTAGCCTATTCAAAAACACTGTTGTAATACATTGAGCCACTAAACATTGTTCTTATGATGTTTTTCTACCGGAGGAAAATGCAAATTACTTCCAAATACTTCAAATATAGTCTGTGTGTCGGCGCCAGTGGTGTAGTGGTTAGTGCGTCGACACATGCACTCCCGTGCTCACAGCGACCGGAGTTCGATTCCGCCTCGCGGTCCTATGCCGATCCTTGCCCTCTCACTGCTCCCCATGCTTTCCTGTCAATTCTCTCTACTGTCTTATCCAATAAAGGTGAAAACCCCGAAAAAATAATTATATATATATATATATATATATATTAGTCTGTGTTAGTAAATGCAAAGCTATTGATGAAATCCAGGCATAACACTGTACGACAATGTTTCAGAAGACTGTTCTAGAGCCTACAGCTAATCAATCTGTCAGATTCTAGAGTGCATTACAGTTCTAAAGAAAAATACAAATGATAAATTATCTTAAGCAAAACAAATACATTTATAGATATAGTATATAAGTATATAATTTAACTCACCTAGGAAATGCAGGCCACTTGAATGATTTGTGAACACAATTAAGTGCAAACAGCATGCCATATCATCTGATATATGTAGGAAATAATTCAAAAAGGCAATTGACTGTGTAAAGCCACATAAAACAAAACAAAAATAGGATGTATATGCCGAGCTCAGCGGCTAATCAGCCAGAATGACATGATGGCAACCAGCAAGACCTAGCTGTCACTCAAGTGACCATGCCCTTAATTATGCAGACTTAATATAACTTAATAAAAACAAAACGGATGAGTTATAGTAAAATTCACCCCTCTCACAGTTGTCATGAAGGGTAATATTAGCTCTATACACCAAAATCGTTTTTTGTACCAGGCTGTAAAACACCTTTTTACTGCTGTAAAAATGGCCACTTTAACATTGGGGTTAATTGAAATCTGCTCTATTATGGAGACAGAACTAGCAGAATTTCAATGAATTGCAGTTTCAGTTACTTCTGTATTAGCTTCATGAGGGAGAGTGGGAGGTTGTCGCTTGATACCTACTGTATAAAAATATTTTTAAGAGGCACTTTTATTTTGACAGTCTCCAGACAAATCCTCTTGTACTCTACATCTAAAGACACATTTTTGGTAACGCTTTATAATAACTGTGTTGGCTTCTTGAACAATGACCAGAACTGCCATTTGATTTTCTGTAGATTTATTTGCCCCAAAGGGCAACGCAGTGGCGCAGTAGGTAGTGCTGTTGCCTCACAGCAAGAACGTCGCAGGGTCGCAGGTTCGAACCTCGGCTGGGCTGGGTCAGTTGGCGTTTCTGTGTGGAGTTTGCATGTTCTCCCTGCGTTTGCGTGGGTTTCCTCCGGGTGCTCCGGTTTCCCCCACAGTCCAAAGACATGCAGTACAGGTGAATTGGGTAAGCTAAATTGTCCATAGTGTATGAGTGTGAATGTGTGTGTGTGGACGTTCCCAGAGATGGGTTGCGGCTGGAAGGGCATCCGCTGCGTAAAATCGTGCCGGATAAGTTGGCGGTTCATTCCGCTGTGGCGACCCCGCAAGGGACAAAGCCGACAAGAAAATCAATGAATGAATTTGCCCCAATTTTTTTTTCTGTAATGATTCTGGGCTGAACAACAACAACGATTCATTTACAAGAACGATTCACTTACATAATAAATAGGTGCATTCGACTTCACGCAGATCGATCGAAATCCGTCTTAAAGCGGTGCATGCCATACCTGTCAACACTGGGATGTGAAAATAAGGGATACTCAACCAAATATAGTTTGTAGAGACTATATTCTGTTTTATTTGTACTGTAAATCTTTTGTTGTTATAAAAAAAATTGTTTTAAATGATTATGACGCCATGTGATCAGTCATCATGACTGCCACAACTTTGTGGCCCGAAGTGTCCGCCTTGACGGCTTCATTTTCAACTTCGCCCCACCTGCGCTTGGCTAATCTTGTTGATCACCGGCTGCAGCCATGGTTCAAGTCGAACGCACTTATTCACTTATCTCACTCTTCTTCTCTTATGAACACACAATTGTCTCTTTTCCCACAGCGCCCCCAACGGTGCACCCATGCTTCCCTGCACGCTGTCCTCTCCAGCTTATTCAGTTTATATCAACCACAAATAAAATGAAGGCATTAAAGATAAAAATATATTTATAATTCTTTTGAGGCCATTACAACTGCACTCTATGAACCATTCATTAAGCATCAGCAAATAATTAGTACATTGTAGCGCTTAATGATTGTATTTTCATACTAATTTTCCCTACTAATTTAAGCACTGCATTATTTGTAAACCAGTTATTTAAGAGTAGTTTTTGGTGTTTAACGTCATTCAGAATTGAAACTATTCAAACGAACACAAATTCCTACTGTTTTTGAGCTCATCTAAAGCGAAGACCTTTGCCTTGTAAATCCCTTTACAATAATGTTATATTCTGAACAGAAAAAGATAACGATTCAGAACATTAAATATATAGAAATTCCAAAAGTATCAGTAAATATTTTAATGCTGGGTAAGAGAGTTAATATCAGATTGTATCATGATGTAATATCTGATTTGCACACATTCAGTAGTAACTTACTCCACACACAAATAATTGTTTAACGCTTTGAGACTGCCTCTTTTAGACTTTGATATAAAATGAACCATTTTGGTGACTGTCACTTTAAATTTGAATGATAATAAGCTCTCAGTCCTTTTTTCAAAACAGGGTGAAGCTATAAATGCCTAAGTGTCAGCATAGCAGCAGATTCAAAACTAAAGGCAGGCTGCTTTTTGCTCAGGGCTGTCTAACCTAATGAGGGAGAGATTGTCACTAACAGGCAGGACTTTCCCCTCTGATGACTAGTTGTCACGCTGGTATACAAGGAAGACAGAAATGGTTATCTTTTCATTAGGTTTATTCAACGTAAGTAACAAGGGCATATCACACAGTGCAGGGCAATGGAAGATCATCCGAGGAACACCTCACAAGTCTTCGCCTGGTAAACCTGGCGAGAGTTAAGCATGGGTTAACAACCCAAAACCTCCGTTGGTGGTAGTGGGCACAAAGTGCATGTAGGTGAATACAGATCTTCGGATATGGTAGGATAATCAAGACACTTCCCTTTATCAGTGCGGTGGTTACGAAGACTCAGAAGGAACATCCATGGAAGAAGAGAAGACGAGGGAGCTTGGATGAAGATAACCATGAGACTTCAATCCCGGACGAAGAGTGAACGGAGAAGGTGAGTGTTTATAGTGTCCTGGCTGATTAGGAACAGGTGCAGAGGGTTAGTAGTCAGGGGAAGGTTCTCGTGATTGGATGGGACTGGTGTGAGATGGTGAGACTGGATTGGGTGAGTGGGAACGAGCTGGGGATGTTACACTAGTAGAAAGGGAGAATGCCAATCAAAGTGTTTCTGCAGAGTGTTTTTATCAAATATATATCAGATATCAAATTTCTCTCGCGAGTGCCATTCGCGCCTGGTGTTCTTGCTTAAATCCACCAGAGGCCGCTGTCAACTGACTGACCAATGAGCGACCAATCCCCCCCAGCTACCCACCTCCCTAAACCCAACCGAAAGTGTTTTTAAAAGCACAGATTGCCCCGATCACCCCCTTGCCTAAACCCAACTGACAGTGTTTTTAAAAGCAATCCAGAAAAAAAGCCCTCACGGCCACCTGATTTTTACAATGATTTCAGGCCTTAGCATGCTCTCATCCTGTTTTTTACTTGTTTATTTTATTTTTTGCCTTTTGTTTTACCTGCTTTCTGGAACCGTTATTCTACCGGTCAGCTGGTTGCGCGAAAATAAACAGAAGCCGGCGGCGGCTTCATACCGCACAGTAGCTTTCGTTTTAAAGATGAAATGCAGCCAATCGTAGCTCTGGTTACATAATTCACACTCTCCAGGAGTGTATACAGGGGTTCATTTTCACAATTAGCCTGTGTTGCTATATTCACATACTGTTGCCACACATCTGTGTTAACCCCCTTATAAAAGTATTTTTTGTATAATAGGTCCCCTTTAAGACAGCTCATTCTACAGGAGTTGGCCAATTTATCCCTGTTTTCCCCCTACTGACATTCTGAGAAAAAGAACCTCAGCCTGTTCTGATGTTCAACCCAGATTATCTGGTAATGTGATGCATTTACAGATTGAATCTTAAAACCCCTGATTTGCTCTGCTCTGTAGAACTGGGGCTGTTTGATACTCAGGATTTTAGATTGGGATTGGGATTATGACTATGAGGAAGTGCTTGTGAAACTTTGCCAATGACTCCACTGCATGTACACTACACAAACAACTGTAAGAACATAAAGATGCACTGGGGCAAATCTGTTCTAATCTGAATGTACTGGAGGAGTATTGAACCCAAAAAACATTATCTGTTAAAATGTGCTTCGTGAGATCACGTGAGATACTTCATCAGGCAAAATAATCTTAATATCTTCTTTGTGACAGTTTGTTAAAACTGTGGAGTGTGACCATGTTTGAGATTTGAGGGAAGAAAATTGGTGAAGATTTTCCTTATATGCATGATGCAATCAGATTTCATAATCGGTTAGGATTTAAAAGCTCCTGTAGTCTGAGCCTGGCTTAAGCAGTGACCATGTAATGTTCTTTTATAGACAAACATTAAATGCATTTTACTGATTTGTAGTTGTATGTTCTGTTTTTAGCTTTGAGCAGCACTTTTAAGCCACACTTAGCTCCATGAACATCCATGGTCATCATCAGCAGAAAATAAAACTTGGTTGGATATTTTTAAAGCTACTGCACAGCTAAAGCATGACAGCTATGACTAACTGCACCTTTGTAATTATATTTTTTTATAGTGGTAACAATTTCAGTGGATAAAAAATGATCAACATGTTCAGTTTACATCTTGCAGGATGTGGGACAAAACGTTTAATTACATGACAGTTAGTGTGAGCTTTTGCTGCTTTTTAAATGAGATATATAAAGTTTTAAGAGGTGATAGAGGCAGTAGGAGAAATGTTGGCTGATGGTGTACATTGATTCCCCATGACGGAAATAACAGCTCATGTGTGGAAAGACTCATCTATAGGGTGACATTTAGATATCATTCAGAGATTACTCAATAGTGGAGGTGTAAGGGATGAAAAACTCAAAACACATGAAAGACTGACGCAATTTCACTATAACCTACATCACTGATTCAAGGCAATGTTTCATTAGCATGACTAGAACGGAAGTAGACTCAAAATGCTCCTAAAGAAATCTTTGAGGGCAAGTCAAAAAATCAAAGACAAAAAAAAAGCAAAATTGGTAAAATTGGTATCAGTATTTATTGACTGAACACCATTGTCAATATTGATAAAAGAAATTGTTCAGTATGAACAATTTTATTAAAATGTGGCTGCTGAGCGCGTGCCTTGGAAACAATGCCAATACGCTTAGGGTGCAAGTTTGTTCTTTCCAATGGAGGCATGCGACTTGCACGACGCGTATATGGAAGCGACGCGCACATATTGTGCAAGAGGCGCGCACGTAAACCGCGCGCATTTTTCAGGAGCACCTAAAACATCTCAACTTTTCCAATTGACCCGAGCGCACCGCAATTCATGCAAGTAGAACTAACCAATCTGCTTCCCACTTTGTATGGAACATACACATTTCAGCAATAACGGCAGACTAATTACTGTACCTCAGACAAACACAGCACATCCAAACACTGCAGTACTTTTTACTTTTCTTCATAAACTTGCATCGGAGATGCAGCAATGGTTTGTCCATTTGTCATCCTCTGAAAAAACAGTTGATGGTCGCCTAGTTACAGAAAGATGCCAGGGGAGCGTGAGCACAAAGTGCATAGAAAATGGTAAAGGAAACCACACGTTCATGCTTGTCACTTCAGGTCAGAATAACAACACATGTGAAAATAAGTGCGGTGGCTAGCAGCAATGAGGAGATTGTAAATAAAAAAGGATGTAAGGATGTCGCCAGAGTGGCTTTTTGGTTTCTTTTCTTGTGCATCCCAGCCACTAGCTCACCATCTGAAAGAGTTTTTAGCATAGGGGGTAATATAGTCATTCCACTTCACAATTTGTAATATTGAAATATGTATTTGAATAATGATTGCTGGTTCCTTTACTTATAAGCTCAGATTTGATTATCATAATTTGTTTTGTTTACAGGAGTTTGAGGTTTACTGTATCATTAGTATTGACACATTCAGCATTACACTTTACCATTGCAAACACTTTGTAACATTTTATTTATCAAGTTAAAGAATCTCTTTAACAATTATGTTTGTTTTATTATAAAGAGATGAGATATTTTGTTTGAATATTTTAGTTTTTTTAATATTAAAACTATTTGCCTTAGTAATGTTGGTAAATTAAAATAAAGTGGTTAAATAAAAAAAAAATCCTAATATTCCTAAATGGATTGTTAAAAAATATTCAATAATTATTGATATTGAATGATATAAAACATTATATCATTATAATTTTTTTTGCAATATCACCAAGCCTTATATTATATAATAAAATATTATAACTATATACAATTATGTAATATAAAAAAATCTATACTTTTAAAAACCCAGACCTGGCTAGGCCTTAAAATGGCTTGACGGAAGCTGTGAAAAAAAAAAAAAAAATTCAAGTTATGAGATAATTTTTTTCAAAAGTGGTTCTGCTGATAATAAATACTGCCTTCCCCTGTCATTGTAAACAATCTATTTTCCTATTTCTTTAGTCATAAATCTGAGTTTACTTTGTATTATGAACTAGACAGCATAATAGAAATGCTTCACACAGAAATTTTTATGGATATTGCTATTGCAATTTCATTAGGTAGCATGACACTCTCATATACTGCATGTATACACATCTTTTGTCAATCACTAGGAAACAAATGGAATAATAAAATGTTTCCATCCATTGATAAACATTAGTTAAGGTCAATGCATATATAGTGCTACTTTGTCCAAACAAATGGAAAATGTGCCAGTGATCTGAAATAAAATTCTTACATACTAAAGATATATGCCTACTGTATGTGTGTAAATATAGCAAGGAGAAGAGTCTTTCTTGAGTGCTAGTGACTTAGCAGGCAACACATCTGATGACACATCCTCAAGTGCCTTTTGATTACATTATATATTCTGGCTTCTGCCCACCATCTAGAACCAATCCCAAGGTTATCCATTTTAATTGGCGAATCATTTGATGTTTTATTTTAGTCTGCTTTTTCTTAATGAGTTCAATGACGTAGGTTCAGAAACCTTACTTTTTTATCACAACAAACAAATACCAAGAAACAGTAAAACTTCCAAGAAACTCAAAGTCTTTCGGTCTCTTCTCTTTTTTTCTTTTTTAAATCAAACTGAATCACAGAATCACAGCCCATCCGTTCTAATATAAAACAATCCGATGACTTCTTCAATAAAAAAACAGTTAGAAGGCGGCGTTTCTCAACGAGATCCAGACCTTTGGTGATTACTGCCACAATTGTAAGGATAAATATTTACGGACATCTAATTGGGATTGCATTAGCAGTGGCTGGAAATCCCAGATGGGCAGCTGGGCCATTTGTAGAGGAGGTTCTATACAAACAGAGGAGTCTTTATTCCAAATGGAGGAGTAAATCTTTATGTGCTAAAGAAGAGAGGGGGGGGGGGGGGGGGGGGGCAGCAAAGAGGAAGTGCAAGAGATGGCTGATGGTCTGAATCGATTCCCCGCAGCTCACGCCTGAACACACTGCACTACAGGGTGACATTTAGATCTCATTCACAGATTATTCAAGAAAAAAACGAATGAAAAACACAAAACGCATGAAAGACAGACAGTATTTCACTCTAGATGACTAGTTCATGAAACAGGGTCAAGGTTTGGTTAAGAAGGCTGCATTGACTTCTGCTGATAGAAGCCGTATGTGTAAGCAAAAGCATCTTTGTTTATTAAGCACTATTCAAAAGTATCTAAGGGTGTACTCACACTAGGTACGGTTGCCTTGAATCATGCCCGAGTGTGATTGCCCCTCCTCACCTCTCCCCTGACGGCCTGCACACTGCATTTTTACCTATCAAGCCTGAGCAAGCTTACATCATCAATAATGCGACTTTTTAGTTTAACAGAAAGAGAAGTGCTTTCACTCAGTACAAAGACTGCTTTAGTGAACAGATCCACAGCTTTTGACGATCATACATTTTCATAAAAATCATCGTGCTGCATGTATTAACCCTTGCACCCATATGATCACACCAGTGTGATCAGCCTTGGCTGGTCCCTGAAGCATACCATCAATTCAAATATGATGGCACATGCTGAGGCTCATAAATCACAATTTATCCGTGCTTTCAAACAAATAACATTTATTTTAGGTTTCACTGAATATACATAACTACTGTACAAGCAAAACACACCATTTAATGTTTGTAAAATACACACGGATTCTGCAATAATATTTATTTTTTAATATAACTGGACAATGTGCTTTATTCACGCAAGATAGACACTGTTTATGTTACTAGAATATTTTCTATATTCTTCTATCAGATAAACAGTTGCTTATACCTTCATGTATTTTGGCAGAAATTTATTAATAAACATGATATAAATCCAGCAGCTCGGATCTCTCCTGTGGTTGATGCTAGAAGGGATACAGCTCCAATCAGAAGTTAACGAGAAGTAATAATATAATTTATTAAATTACGCATTACTTGAATTTTATTAGCGTCTACCTCTTCCTCAACCCTAAACCCAATCTCACGGTAATGTAAAAATATTATTTATTGCACAGTGTCACAAAAATTATGTTTTATTGATGTGAGTATCCTCAGCTGTATCTTATCTAGACTTCACCACGCTATAGATGGGATACAGCTGACAATACTCACATCAATATAGCATAATTTTTCTTACACTGTACAACAAATAATATTTTAACATTTTTTTTATTTTATTAGGTTATGCTATATTGGCGTGAGTATCCACAGCTGTATCCCATCTAGCATAAAATACAATTAATGCATAATTTAATAAATAATATAAATACTTCTCTGGCAACAACGGCGGTGCCCATTACAAGTCATATAACAAATAATATGATCATTATCAAGCTGTTTAAAAGGCAAAATATACTGCATGTTCTATCACATATTTGAGAATCATATTATAAGAAATGTCATAATATAATAAGAACATTTGTCAATATTTACAGAAAAGGACAAAAAGAAACAGCATAAGACATATACTGTACATAAATAAATTTGGCTGGTGAGTCATGTGATAAACTTTACCAAAGGAAATTTAGAAAGCAATGGATACTAAGTAATGTGTCATGAAAAAAAAACTCACGTAGGAGGGTTAGCTGGAGTGTTTAAAACTCATTTAAAAGGTTTGCTGAAAATGACTTAAAAGTGACGCTTCATCTTCAGTTTGCACTCAATTGCTTTGCACTCACACTAGAAGCATACCACATCCGAGCCCAACCGATCCACAATCTGGCCCACCTCTTCCAACTGGGCCAGGGCCGGCCAACTGGGATATGGGTATCAAACGTGCCCGGGCATGGTTTGAATAGCCTAGTGCAATAGCAACATTACAATACAGTGGCAATATTGTACAAACATGCCTCTAACAATTTCTATATAAAATGCGAAAAATGGTAAACAGTAAATATTTAATAGCAGTAAATTATTAACAGTAAATGTTTGTAAAAAAAAAAAAAAAAATGGCAGCACCAATTAGCCTGTCACCATCAAGCCAGCATAAATTATATATATTAAAACAAAAATAATATGTCCATTGTTGTTTATATTCAAGCTTGTGCTTGATGGCCATTCTCACTTTCATACGTTTGTCCGCAGTTTCTAGCAAAAAATGAGCTGTATGGAGCAGTATGACACAAAAACTTTTGTTCCTTTTTACACTAATGATATTTACTGGGACATATTATTGACATATAAAGGGTCATTTTCATGCAAATAATTCAACAAAACAACTTAAAGGTGTCTGTGATTTGTAATCAAATACGTTTGCCTCACCAATATTCAAATGGAGAACTTTTTTGGTGTGGTCAGTTTGCTCAGTAGCTCATTTTGTACAGTGTTGTACTTGTGATGCAGTGTACCCCGGTTCAAGATGGATGAAACATGATTAAACTAAAACTCTGTGGTCGCAGTGCACTTTTTTCTTATGTCTGCTTTTGAAAACACTATTGGTTGGGTTTAGGGAAGGGTTTAGGTCAGTGGCTGGCTTGGTGATTGTACAACAAGTCCTGACTTCTAGTGGAAGTGTACAAGAAGGGCATGTTCTGAAACATACAACAAAACAAACCCTAAGTAACGTGTAAAAATGTAGACCACGCACTCTAGTGCATTTGTAATCTGAAATGTGCTTCAAAACTATGTTTTTTACATTAACAAAAATGTATTTCCAATAAGCCTGAGCTGCAGTTTTGTTTTTAATAGCATTTTCTCAACATGTCTATCTGTAACACTGACATTTCTTAGTTTAAAACAAACAAACCCACATTGCACTGAATTACATTTAAGCTAATTGGTCAAATCTGACAAGTTGTCCAACCCTGCCGTCTCTTTTGAACTCATGCATGGAATGTTTAAATATTTTATTACATTACTTTATCCATTTGTTTTATCATTTTTAAGGTCAAATTTACTAGCTTGCATCCATGCAAATCTTATTTTGACTTTAAAAATAACACTCAGTAATAGATTAACAATGAAAAAGAAAATAGAATAACAATGTTATTTTTCTGACTGACCTTATTAACATGCATTTGTTGTTTCCCTTTTAGGCACTATACTTATAGGAGGAGAGTATTTAAATGCATTTTATTAAGGTTTGCAATAGTCAATTTATTTTTATTGACACCATTATTCACCCACAGTACTTTCCACTCCCATCGGAGCTTTTATGCGATTGCGCTCTCAAACTAATTTGGGCTGTTTAGTAAATCTTGCTCATAAACTGCGATACTAACTTTTGACATTACAGCTCAGGAACATAAAGTCACAAGAACACATGTTCACATCTAGTGGTCTCAAATCTCAAACTTTGTCAAGTCCAAGTCAAACCACAAATTCCCTTATTAATGATTTTCTACAGTGTACATGTTATTACTAAAACATATTCTTCATGGGACATAATTCATTTACAAAATGTATTATTTCGAGAGGAATGTGATGATTAAATCACAACAATTCAAAAGATTTGCTTCAATCAAAAGAATTTCAGCTGAATCACAATCTCATAGCTGACATTGGAACAAGTAAGAAAGCCGCAGATCATTCAAACAGACAATGCGGTTTATTAAACCTAAGGCTGAAATGTATGTAAATGAAACAAACATCACTACAGATTTATGACGGAAATATTGATTATACAACTCTTTTATACAGTTTTAAAAGGTCTTTACAACACACAGCCAGACATATATCAAGATAATCAATTTGATATCAAAAGACATGTTTCATCCTAAAGGTCTTTACATCATGTGTTACATAAATGCTCTGGTAAGATTAATAGATTTTTTTTTTTTATAATTGGAAATAAATGTGTATAACATGGTTATTTTGTCAACACTGACTCATAAGAATTCAATAAGGGGGTCTTCATTAGCTCTGCTAATGAGGCCAAGGCTTTATCCCAAATCACCTGATTCCTCATTCAGTTCATTTAGTGGAGCAGAGCTTCAGGTTAATATGCCCAGATTAGAAACATGTTTCAGCTCCGGAGAGTATAGTGACATGGCTAATAAGCCTGAGATGTTCCTTGGGGATGTGAATATATGAACAGACTATTCACTACTGCATTTAAAAGATTCCTGTCAATTCTGTTGTCTTATGATCAATAAAAGTCCCTTTCACATCTCGTTCGCTTTTTTCTGCAAAGAACTCAGTGAACTGACTATGTGACATGCAAAAACAAAAGCCATATTGAACTGCTGATGAAACAAAAGTTTGGAATCAT
Source organism: Danio kyathit (assembly GCA_903798195.1). Classification (NCBI taxonomy): domain Eukaryota; kingdom Metazoa; phylum Chordata; class Actinopteri; order Cypriniformes; family Danionidae; genus Danio; species Danio kyathit. Next base: position 33,676,225 of record LR812525.1, on the reverse strand, counting down.
TTCTAGAAGTCTCTTATGGTTGGCAAAGTTGCATCTATTAGACTGCAAATGTAAAATATCTGTTCATTCATTCATTCATTCATTCATTTTCTTTTCAGCTTTTAGTGCCTTAATTAATCTGGGGTCGCCACAGCGGAATTAACCGCCAACTTATCCAGCATATGTTTTACACAGCGGATGCCCTTCCAGCTGCAACCCATCACTGGGAAACACCCATACACTCATTCACACACATCAGAATCAGAATCAGTTTTATTGCCAAGTGTGCTTCACACACACACAAGGAATTTGTTTTGGCTACAAAATCTTCCAGTGTACATAAAGTGACAGTGACAACACAAAATTAAATATGAGAAAAGAAAAAGGCGATAAACATTAGACATTAAACAGAGAAGCAGTAAGTAAAAAATAAAAAATATCTGGATGTTGAATTGTATGAACAGATATGTTGTAAATATACAGGTTATAAGGTGCTGTGTACCAATGCGAATGGAGAGAGTATTGCATTGTATATTGTTATAAGGTGCTGTGTACAAGTGCGTATGAGAAAGTATTGCACGTTTATTGCCCAGTAGGGGAATATTTAACTGTTCATGAGGTAGATGGCCTGAGGAAAGAAGCTTTTCCTGTGTCTGGCTGTTTTTGTGCTTGGTGCTCTGTAGCGCCGACCGAACAGTTCTAACAGGTAATGTGCTGGGTGTGAGGCATCCAGAGTGATTTTGCGAGCCCTTTTACTCACTCTGGAAGAGTACAGTTCTTGAAGTGTAGGAAGGGTAGTGCCAGTGATTCGTTCAGCAGTCCGGACTATTCGCTGTAGTCTACGGACGTCAGTTTTGGCAGCTGAGCTGAACCAGACGGTGATTGAAGTGCAGAGGATGGATTGGATGACAGCTGAGTAGAACTGTACGAGCAGCTCCTGTGGCAGGTTGAACTTCCTCAGCTGACGAAGGAAGTACAGTCTCTGCTGGGCTTTCTTCACAATAGAGTCTATATGAATGTCCCATTTCAGATCCTGAGAGATGGTGGTGCCCAGGAACCTGAATGACTCTACTGTAGCCACAGTGCTGTTAATGATGGTGAGTGGGGGGAGTGCAGGAGGGTTTCTTCTAAAGTCCACTATCATCTCCAATGTTTTGAGCGTATTCAGCTCCAGGTTGTTGTATCTGCACCATAAAGTCAGCCGCTCCACCTCCTGTCTGTACACTAAGGACAATTTTAGCTTACCCAATTCACCTATATCACATGTCTTTGGACTTGTGAAGGAAACCGGAGAACCCGAAGGAAACCCAAGCAAACACGGGGAGAACATGCAGACTCCACACAGAAATGCCAACTGACCCAGCTGAGGCTCGAATCAGCGACCTTCTTGCTGTAAGGCAACAGCATTACCTACTGCGTCACTTCGTTGTCTTAAAATATCTGTTGTCTATTTTAATATATTTTATTCCTATGAAGAACATATTCAGCAGTCATTAATCTACTGTAGTCTTTAGTGTCACATGATCCTTCCAAGCCAGGCTCATTGCAGATATGTACCCAGGTCTACATTTCTGGGGACAGCGAAATACATACCGTAACTGGAGGTACGTCTGCTTGCTATCGTCTGACTGACTGACTTACTGACCCACCCACCCCCATCCCTAAACCCAACTGATAGGGTTTTCAAAAGCAATCTAGAAAAAGAAAAGCAGTTGCGGCAGCGTGATTTCACCATGTTTTTAGCCTGTTGTTTATTTTTTTGTTTCATTTTACCTGGTTTCTAGAACCGTTCTTCACCAGACTAAAACCCCATTGTCATGGTCAGCTCAGCTCCGAGTCCCATGTCCATCTGCGTATGCGATGAGCTACTGGGCAAACTGGTAACACCAGAAAAGCAGTCCATACGGAGGTAAGCCGTTTGATTGTTCAATTTTTGTATTTGAATACTGTTAGACTCCCCAGAGAACCACTGTTTATTTAACTTTTTATGTTTGCTCTGTCATATTCATATATGCTTGTGATTTATTATATTTTATGCACTGCATAGAAAAAGACTTCATCAGCCCAGTCAATCTAATGAATCAAATTTATTCAAATAGAGCTATTCAAGTAATCTGGTCAAATTATATTCATTTCGCAATATATATCGCAGCAAAACAAAATATCGAAATGTCAAATTTTTCCAATATCGTGCAGCCCTAGTTGGTGGCGCTAAAAGGAGCAGAAGCTGTCGGCGGCGTCAAACTCCCCTATAGCATTCATTTTAAAAACAAAATGCAGCCATACGTACCTCTGGCTATATAATTTGCGCTCTCCAGAAATGTAGACATGTAGGTACGTATCCACAATGAGCCTGTGTCAGAATTCAGTATAATATGCTAATTTGGTGCTTATATTTTTGTACTCTATTAAATGGCAGCTATCATGCAAAAATCAATGCTGTTTGGACAGTGTGATATTGGACTTGTATAAACACAAGTCTCTTTTTTTTATTTCCTGACGGTAAAATAGCATCCAAATCCCATCGGTTTTAAGGCCCACCACAACCTGACGTAGCAGTGCAATTTTCCTGCCCACTAATATTGATTGACAGGCACCACAAGACAGGATTTGCTAAAAAAAACTGGGATTAAAAGAGTAGTGGAATAGTGTTTGCAACTATAAATGAGGATGCTTCAATCACACAACACGAGTCCTGGTTTGTGGATGTTTTTTAAATGTAAAAAAAGTAAATAAAATAAAACACACTCTCCCTCCTAACTCTAGCACTTAATGCTTTAAGCACAAAGAGTTCCTTTGTATAATTAGCACTTCTTGTGTGTACTGCCTCTTCTTGTTCTTGTAACTGTAAATCAGGTTTATTTTGTACAGTATCTTACCTATAATGCATCTCTTTACAGAAGCATATTTACCCGTTTGGTGGGCATCTTGTCACATTTGCCTCGAGTATATGAGCAAAGCAGCACGTGTTAAAAAAGCATGTGCACAAGCACAGCGAACATTGTAACATCATTGGTGTGTGGGTCATTGATCTTGCTGTGGTATTTGTTACTGTGCGTGTCCGTTTCATCATGTCTGAGTTGCTGTCTGTCTTATTGCTTTATTAATCCTGACATCTAGCCCTGGTTATTCTTCTCTAAAAACAAAATATCCCATGAGTGGGTGGGGAGAACCAGCTCATCTTCATTTAAAGGCATAGGCACAACAACCAACATTCCAACTGACCCAAAAATTTACATTTTTAACAAGGTTTAATAAATGATCTGATGGGTTATTCTGAAACTTCACAGACCCATTCTGGAGACACAAAAGACGTATTTTACTTCTTGGGAAAAGGTAGAAATTGGAGCCCTTAAATAATCATTGTTCCTACCAATGTTAAAAAATGTTTTTGCTGGTTAATATTTCTGTTAATATTTTCCTTCTTTGGTTAATAAAAAGGTCCAAAAGAACTGCATTTATTTGAAAGTAGAAGTATAACAATAATGTCATTGCTCTCTTTTTTGTTCAGCTGAATATGTCCAGATTGAATAAACTGATCATTTCACTTCATGAGACCTCAATGTATCATCAAGATCCACAGTTATTCATTTGTTTGTGTCTTTTTTTATAGGCTTTCATATGATTCATATGATTTTGACTCACAACTAAACTCTTAATGTAACTCTTGAATTGTATGAATCATCAAAGACCACACTTGTAGTTAAAACTCTTTGTAAACGTTCTACTGAAGAAAAACATTACATATCTTGGCTGACCCAAGAATGAGTAAATTAACAGCAAATATTCATTTTTAGCTGAATTATCCCTTTAAGAGACTAACCTCTGCCAACACTTGCTTCCTCTGTCTCTAATCTCTGTATAACACACAGTTGCCTAGAGGCCTGATGCTTTGAATGTTGGGAAGGGTCACTGGTGCCATTTGTTCTAGGCTAAGTGAGTTTTAAAGAAGGTCAAGGACATTTTAGAGCTGTGATGTACAGCCATAAGACCCAATGAAATGCAAACTGAAGCATTGCTGGGACCCTTCTAGGCCAGTAATATGAACGATACAAATTCTCCAGGTCAGGCAAGGGAAAGAGACTCATGTGGATAGCAGGAACCTCAGGGTCAATGACTGAGCAAAAGCTCCCGGTGCAGTTCTGCAACAGAATTTATGTAATGGGTGTGAATGAGTGTTTATGCTTGAAGCAAGTATGAGAGCATGAACTCCTCTGGCCAGACATCCATGTAAGCTAATGCGAGGTGACGCAGTACTGGGGTGTATCCCAGACCTCACATCTGTGTGTCTTAACTGCAGTATACTCCCACACTGCTGATTATAGGTAGTTTAGCTGTGCAGATTTTAGATCTATATATCTCCATCACTCTCCATGGTAGTATTAAGCATTTTCACCAAAGCATTTTCTTGTTTCTTAGTCGTCTGGAGAAGGGTCTGGATGTAGACCTGGTGCAGTGCAATCTAAGCTGCATCCAATGCTTTTTAAATGCGCTCACCTAACCCTACCCCTCTCAGTGACGTCCCTAGCTCCATTGAGTGCATCGTGTCCCACATTGCATCCCTGAGATATGCAGTCTCAGCTTGCATCATTGAGGCTGCATCCAGATACTATTGGTGGTCTGATGCCACATACCTCTAAATGATGATCCCTCACAAGTGAACATCTTTCTAAAATATGGTCTGGATTTAAACACACTGCCATTTTTTTAAAGTATGCTTACCAATGCATTTGTTTAAAAGGTTTTATGCTTACTAGTACATATATGTAATTAAAAACCATCTATAACAATAATGTGATATAATATTACAATTTGAAAATTTAAAAAAGTGTTTTTTTTTTCTATTAGGACATAAAAAATGTATTTAACATTTTTCAGCAGTCGCTACTGCAGCAGTCGCTACTCTAGTCTTCAGCGGAATGATCCTTCAGAAATACTTTTAATTAGTGTTGTCACAATACTGGAATTTCTAACTTCGATACGATACCAAAAAAAACAATATTCGATACTATTTTTGATACTGGTAGGATACCAATGCTATTATTGATACAAACCAAAAGCAAGAATGTATCGTTGTAAATAAACCAGTATCGAAACTTATCGAAATATCAAGATTAATTCTAAACACTAATTCTAATATGCGAATTTGCTGCTCAATAAATATTTTTATACTATTTAAAATAGTAATTTGAAATGACTGTGCTGCTTAATATTTTTGTCAAAACAATCACTTTATTTGTTGTGCACTTTGAATTTTTAAAACTATGGAGGCCTTTTACATGCTCAAACAGCTACATAAGGCTATGAGTGAAAGGCAATATGTAAAAAACAAAAGTTCAACACTCTTGATGTCGTCAACAGAGCTGCTACTTACAGTAAAAACAACAGAACTAAGAAGTCTCTTTAAATTAAAAAGGGGCATTTTTTCACATTTTCTTTTGTTCTATTGCTAGGACCTGAGAAAATGAACGCGTGAAGCAAAACTGGAACAGAACTTGTCTTTCTTCCTTGCTAACAGTGTCTGAAATGCTCTGCATTTTAAATTAAAATGCATTTCCAGTTGATCAAAGCAGCAGCAGAACACACAGCAGCTGTGGCAGTGGTGTACAGCACAGGTGGAGGAGTCAGAACAGAAGGCACGAGGGGATACTTGTCTCCCAGTGCAATACTGATCTGCACACCTTTAAGCAACAGGGTCTCACCACAGTCCACCAATCCTCAGCTCCTCTCCAGAACTGGGCTGAAATATGGGCATGCATTGAAAATGATGTGAGGTTGAAAATGTCAGCACGATCAGGTCACTAGTGCAGCAGACATGGAGAGATCCCATGTGTCATTCTCAAAATTGTAGCTACAGAAGACTAAAGCAGGTTGCACACCAGAAGTGCTGCTCGGCGCCGTGCCTTCTAAACATAAGTTTCTATTAGGGTAGACACACCGGCACCGCAAGTCGGCGGCGGTCCGCGGCGCCCAGCCACGACTCAGGACCCTGTTCATATTTCTGCCGCGCCACAGAGCGCCATCTGATTAGTTTAGTTTTAAATAGCATGCGAATGGTGTGCGATACTTTCAACTGTCACATCCGGTGTGTGACGCCCTTAAGGCCCAATCCCAATTCTACCCTTTCGCCCTTCCCCTTACCCCTCGTTTTGCGCGTTCCTGTGAAGGGGTAGTGGTGTCCCAATTCTCTTTAGCCTAAAGGCATAGGGGTAAGGGGAAGTGATATACACCACTTCGAAAGGAGATTTTTCAGGACCACACTCGAAACCAAGGGGTAAGAAAATTTTCCGGAATACACCAGCCACAACGGCAGCATGACTGCACCCGGAAATACCACAAATAAGTATTTTTTGTCATTATTAAGTATTTTTACAACAAACACGCACATGTTTTAATATACTCAAAACCACGTTCGTGTTTTACCATCATGCTATAAAAAAAAATAAATAAATAAAATAATAAAAAAAAAATAAAAATAAAAAAATAAATAAATAAATAAATAAATAAATAAAAAAAAAAAAAAAAAAAAAAAAAAAAAAAAAAAAAAAAAAAAAAAAAAAAAAAAAAAAAAAAAAAAAAAATCGCTAAATTTCACTATCTATAATCCCTAATAATAACTCCTGTATAGCAGTCCCACAACATTCTGACACTCGATGACACTCGAATACCCTGTCAGACAAGTCTAGTGGCTGAGAATGAGCTTTTTACAGTGTCTGCTATAATGTTAAAGCTGTTTTCGTGTGTTTACACAGATGAATATGGCCACGGTGTAAATACACAGTAAAGTTACGATCTTATTGCCACATTAGATCATTATGATAACATAATACATGCCTTCAGTGATTTCCTAAAGATAAATACTAAAAAAATAACACAACTGGAGTAACTACAGCAGTCGCGATCGTCTGATCACATGAAGCAAGATCGCGATGACATATGATGACGTGTGCAGGTGTTGTAGTTCTGTCCCAATTCTTAGGGGTAAATTTTGAAGCCTTTCCCATTCACACTTGGTTTTAAGGGCCAAGGGGAAAGGGAAGGGGAAGGGCTAGGGGTACAAAAATAGAATTGGGACTAAATAATGTGAAGCTAAATGTGTCCTATACAAACGACTGTCACTAAAGGATTTACAGTGGCTCAATGTCATCCTTGTATTTGAAGGTCCCATGAAGTGCTTTGAAATGTGCATTTTTTATTCGATGTTTGACATAATCTCAACCGAAACATGAAGAGAGGGTGAGACATAACGTAGCTCCTCCTATTTAAAAAAAACAGCCAATAGTGTTTTGTTTTATCACCGCTCTGCCAGTCAGAGTGGTTGAGCTCAAGCGCATCAAATGTGAAGCATCTTGAAAGGGGACGAGGCAGGTCAGATACTAGAGAGCATTTGATACTGTAGATCAGGATTTGATGAGAAACTAAAGTACTGTATAAGGTGACGTGAATAAAACCGTTGATCCATCTAGGCAAAAGTGACAAACTACAAGCTTTACATTTTTATATTAGTTTTATATCTTCTAAATGCAAATGTTGTCACTGTTTTGGTGTGCACAAGCTTATAGATATCTTAAAAAAACAGCAATACTGATACTAACATCTAAAAAACTTTATTTTAATTTCATGAGACCTTTAAAAGGATATATATAATTAAGATTTCTAGATAACAAGGGCTTTAATATTTTAAATACAATGGATTCACAAATACCCCCTTCAGAAAAAAACACTTTTCGTATTGCACAAATGATTGCAGGAATGATCATCATCATGCAAAGAAACTCATCCTAAATTTAATAAGCATATCTATATCATTATTTTATAAACAATCCAATTGATAAAGTGAATAAATTGACAACAAATGAGTCTGAAATATTATTTGGAAAATTTCAATTATTTATTAATTTATTTAGTCATTTTAAATTCCACTTATTTTAATATACAGTTAAAGGCAAAATTATTAGCCCTCTTATGATTTTTTTTTTCCTTTTCAAAATATTTCCCCAAGTGATATTTAACCTAGATTTTTTTGACATAATTGTTTTAATTTATAATAACTAATTTCTTTAACCATGATGACAGTGCGTAATACTTTATTTTGTAAGATAATTGTATTTTACTCAAAGTGCGATTTTAAAGGTTTGGTTAATTATGTTACTGAGCAAGTTAGAATAATTAGTCAAGTAATTAGACAATGAACAGTGTTTTGTTCTATAGCCAATTGAAGAAAATAAGTTCTTCTCTAATAATATTGACATTCAAAATTAATAATAAAAATTCCAGCCAAACTAAAAGAAATAAGACTTTCTCCAGAAAAAAAAATATTATAGAAAATGATGTGATAATGTGTAATAATCACATGGGAAATATTTAAAAAAATAAATAAAAAATGTCAAAGGAGGGCTAATAATTATTGAATGCTTGTTTTGTTTTTAAATATAAATTATATAATTATTTAAAATATTTTTTTTATTAAATATTTTTGGGAAATATTATGAAAATTTATTCATTGAATTTATCATTTAATTATTATATTATTCATTTAATTATTAGATATTTTAATTTATCAACTATTTAAAATATCTAAAATTATACTATATACTTTTAGAATTTTAGAATTTTATTCCAATTTTTGATTCATTTGTCACCTTTTATACATACAGCATGTATCTTCAATATGTTTTTAAGAGGTGAGTGATGAGCATAGTCCCATACATCAGACACTATCCATTTAGTGTGGAAAACTCTCCCAAAATGTTTTGGAGTCTGAATTGATCCAGTGATACCATCTGACAGCTGGAGCTCTCTGAAATGGCAGCTATAGAATCATCTTCATTTTTCACTGTCATTGCAATCCACACAAACTATATGAACTGCACTGGGGTGTCACTTCAGCGCTCCTTAGACTATTTAAGACCTTAAACCTCGTGAAGAATCTCATTAATGAGTGATATAGTGAGGTGACGTCCACTGACCTATACCGTATAACTTATGCACAAAATCTCCAATGCAAAACCCCAGGAAGGAAAATAAATTGCTGCAGTGCATTTAATGTCTCTGGTAGTGGTTGACAATCAATTATTTCAACATTTTCACTTTTAGCATCAAGCTCAATACATAAATAAACATAAGACCATGTAATGAATTAAATGATTTTCTCATCTACCTTTAAACCCACTGATAATCAATTCATTCTCGGGGATAAAAATCATATAATCTGAAACTTACAATGCTGCTCTTGGCTCTCTACCTTGTTGAACCTAATTTTTTTTTTGACTTTCCAAGTACAAAGAAGAGCCACTCCAAGGTGCAGCTAATTTTAGTTACCATGGTAACATCTATGGGTGCATGGTTGGCAAGGTAATGTCATCGCATCAAACAAAAATAGGTGATAAAGCACAAAAAGAACTGAAAATAAAAGAAATGGATTTATGAAAAAAAAATACAGTGACAGGTTATTTTGTTATTAGATGTGAAAGTCATTAAATATTCATAGATGTTTCTTTCATTTATGCAGCAAAGTTTTGTATGATCATATAAGCATTAGATGAACTTAAATTTGAACTGAACTTAAAAACTTATATTTTCCTTCATTTATCTCATGTCTTACCTTCATCATGATCATTTTATCGAGTGTCTCTCCTATGGAATGTTAGGTGAACTTATTTCTAGCACCACATGGTGGACAGTAAACTCTATTACAGGCCAGTTTTACTGAAACAAGAAAAGAAAAAATATAAGTCTTATATATGTGTGTCATTTTAGTGTCCCTGTGCCAGTGTTAATTGCATTTTATTTCACTTTATTAATAATGCAGTATTTATTTTTAATTGTGATATCTTTAATTTATTGTAATTTTGTTAGCTGTCACATTATATTATTCATTCATTCATTTTCTTTTCGGCTTAGTCCCTTTATTAATCTGGGGTCGCCACAGCGGAATGAACCGCCAACTTATCCAGCATATGATTTACGCAGCGGATGCCCTTCCAACCGCAACCCATCTCTGGGAAACATCCATACACATATAATATAATATAATATAATATAATATAATATAATATAATATAATATAATATAATATAATATAATGTGTATGGATGTTTCCCCAGAGGTGGGTTGCGGCTGGAAGGGCATCCGCTGCGTAAATCATATGCTGGATAAGTTGGCGGTTCATTCCGCTGTGGCGACCCCAGATTAATAAAGGGACTAAGCCGAAAAGAAAATGAAGGAATGAATGAATGAATATCATATTATATTGTATTATTTATGACTATTATAATTGGTAGTCATGGAGGAGTGAGGAGCATGCGCCTGATTTCTGTGAGACTCCAGGGACAGATGACTCTTCGCTGACGCCCGGCATTCTCCAGCCTCCAGCGCCTAGACTGCAGCTCTCCACAAGACGTTTGGCCATATGAGGAATGGTCGTGCCCAACTGAGCCTGGTTTCTCTCAAGGTTTTTTTTTCCTTCACTTTCGCCCATTGGGGACGTTTTTTTCCTCAACGCTGTCGCTACTGGCTTGCATAGTTCGGGACTTGTAGAGCTGCGCATCGATGGATTACTTTTCAGTGTTTGGACTCTCAGCAGTGAATATTAAAACACACTGAACTGAACTAATCTGAACTGAACCTAAACTCTGAAAACTGAACTACACTGTTTCAATTCACTATAATCTTCTAAGTGAAGCTGCTTTGACACAATCTACATTGTAAAAGCGCTATACAAATAAAGATTAATTGAACTGAATTTAATAATAATTATTATTATTTTAATTAATATTATTAAAAGAGTATTTTAGGCAGGTTATTCCGCTGTGGTGACCCCTGATAAAATCCGGGACTAAGCAGAAGGAAAATGAATGAATGAGTATTTTAATTATTCAGTTACATTTTTGTGCATTTATATAAAAGTCTTAGTTTTGCTGTATTTATATTTTCTATTTCATTATAATCTTATAGTTTGGATCATTTTGTTGAGTTTTATGTTTTTTATTAGTTTTTTGTTCTTTCTACATGTGTCTGTACAGCTTGTATTATTTATTTAGTTTTAGTTTTAGTTGATTTTACTTTTATGTTTTGATTAAAACATTTCTATGAAAACTAGCTGAAATAAAAGATTTTTTTTCAGTCTCAAAATACTGCTAATACTGTCAACTCAAAACATTTAATATTATTATGCATGTACAGTGCTACCAAATCAGTGTCGGTGCTGCTGGTGTCATCCTATCTCTACACTGTAAAAAATGCCTGTTAATTAACAGTTTACAACACTGATACAGTCTAGTTTGTGTTTTCTGTTTATTTATGGTTGCATTTGGGAACTTAGTCTCTGCTCTGTCAAGTTTTAATGCTCAACTTTACAGTTTAACAAAGTGATTTTTATTGACAATTTAGTTGTTTGAAATAACAATGTATAAGAAATAATATTTAGAGAAATAAGATCAAATAAATAAATAAAATAATAGAATAATAAATAATAAAATAACAGAAAATGTACAGGCAGTTTATTACAATGTTTTTGTACTGTAAACACCAACTCAGACCATATATCATTTTAAACTATTAAATTGCTAAAAAAGTCACTTTTGAAGTCAAGTTTTCAAGTTTAAAAGCAAGGTTAAAATTGTTTATTAGGATGAAAGTTCAAGGTCCCATAATGCCAATCAAAAACATAAATAAAAGGGGAAACATCAATCACAAAATATGGAAAACCCATTAATTTACAGATGTTTTTAAAATATTTTTTTAAAGGCGCAGGACATATATATATATATATATATATATATATATATATATATATATATATATATATATAAATATATATATATAAATATATATATATATATATATATATATATATATATATATACACACACACACACACACACACACATACATGCATACACATATACATACATATATATATATATATATATATATATATACATATATATATATATATATATATATATATATATATATATATATATATATATATATATATATACATATATATATATATATATATATATATATATATATATATATATATATATATATATATATATATATATATATATACATACATACATACATACAGTATATATAAGCAATATCACACTCGTAGCAGTGCGATATGGCTGTATATCAGCACTGGTGGGACGTTAAACAGCCATATCGCACTGCTACGAGTGTGATACTGCATTTATACAACAGTTTGATGGTATAATCGTGTATATAAAAAAGAAACTCAAACACGGAGAGTCTAAAAATCTTTTATACAAGGAACTACTTTCTTCCACCATTCATTCACATCTGCAGCTGATGGTCAGAACAGCAGAAACGATTGCTTAAAAAAACGTCTTCTACTATTTGTTTTAAGTATGGATTTGTTAAAGTGCAGTGCATGCTACATCTTGATGGTGTGCAGTGCGGGTATGGAAGAGTTTGTGTCGGGTGTGTTAAGTGTTTATCAGCCTGATAGTCTGAGGGAAGAAACTTTCCTTCAGTCGGCTGGTGCGTGACCGGATGCTGCGGAACCGTCTGCCTGAGGGTAGCAGAGAGAAAAGTCTATGGCTTGGGTGGCTGGAGTCGCTGATGATTCTCTTGGCTTTCCTCATGCACCTCCTGGTATAGATGTCCTGGAGACAGGGAAGCTCACCTCCTACTACGCGTCCAGCAGTTCGCACAATCCTATGTAAACCTTTGCAATTGCTGCTGGTGCTGTTTCCATACCAGGTGGTGATGCAGCCAGTCAGGATACTCTCCACAGTGCAGGTGTAAAACGAGTGGAGGATGTGGGGGCTCATTCCAAACCTCCTGAGAAAGGAGAGACGTTGTTGTGCCTTCCTCAGCACTGCGTCTGTGTGGGCAGTCCATGTCAGATCCTCAGTGATGTGTATTCCAAGAAACTTGAAAGTGCTGACTCTCTCCACTGTTGTTCCTTTGATGGTGATGGGAGTGTGTTCTTTCTTCTCTCTCCTGAAATCCACCACCAGCTCCTTGGTTTTGCTGATGTTGAGTGAGAGGTGGTTTTCCTGACACCACTGCGTCAGAGCGTGCACCTCCTCTCTGTAGGCCGTCTCATCATTATCTGTGATTAGGCCCACTACCGTTGTGTCATCAGCAAATTTAACGATGACGTTGGAGCTGTGTTTGGATGTACAGTCATGTGTGTACAGGGAGTACAGAAGTGGGCTGAGAACACAGCACTGTGGAGCACCAGTGTTGAGGATCAGTGTGGATGAGGTGATGTTGTTCATTCTGACCACCTGGCGTCTGCTTGACAGGAAGACCAGGATCCAGTTGCACAGAGAGCTGTGTAGGCCCAGAGCCTGGAGCTTCACCACCAGCTTGGCAGGCACTATGGTGTTGAATGCTGAGCTGTAATCCACAAACAGCATTCTTACATATGTGTTTTTGTTTTCCAGGTGAGACAGAGCAGTGTGCAAGGTGAAAGCAATTGCATCATCAGTGGAGCGGTTGTTTCTGTATGCAAATTGCAGAGGGTCAGTGTTAGCGGGCAGTACAGAGCAGATGTGGTTTCTCAAAGAGCTTCTCAAAGCACTTGCTGAAGTTGGGTGTCAGTGCAACAGGACGCCAGTCATTCAAGCATGTGGTTTTAGCCGATTTTGGTATTGGCACAATAGTAGCTGTCTTAAAGCATGTGGGAACCACAGACAGAAAGAGTGAGAGGTTAAAGATGTCCGTGAAAACCCCCGCTAGCTGGTGTGCGCATGCTTTAAGTACACGTCTAGGGATGCCATCTGGGCCCATAGCTTTTCGGATGTTCACACGATGGAAAGATCTCGTTACATCCGCTACAGAAACAGAGAGTGTGCTTGCGGTTTCTGTATCGGCCGCAGGAGCGCGCTGTGTGTGTGCGATGTCCTGGGCTTCAGAGCGGGCTCACTGTGTTTGTGCGCTGTCCTGGGCTTCAAAGCGGGCGTAGAACGAGTTGAGTTCGTCCGGGAGAGATGCAGCAATGTTCACAGTGGCGGATTTGTTACTTTTAAAGTCCGTGATGTAATTAAGTCCCTGCCACATGCTCCTTGCGTTATTGGTGTTAAATTGACCCTCTACCTTGTCTTTGTATTGACGTTTTGCTGCTTTGATCATTTTTCTGAGGTTGTAGTTTGCTTGTTTTAGTTCCTCAGCATTTCTGGATTTATAGGCGGAAGTTCGCACTGATAGGGCTGTTCGAACTTCGCAATTGATACATGGTTTTGGTTGGGGTGGATACGGACAGTTTTTGTTGGGACCACGTCTTCTATGCACTTTTTGATGAAGCAAGTAACTATGTCTGAGTACACTTCGATGTCATCATCAGAAGCTGCCCGGAACATCTCCCAGTCAACGTCATCAAAACAGTCTTGAAGTATGGAATCCGATTGGTCCGACCAGCTCTGAAACGTCCTGAGGGTGGGTGGTTCCCGTTTCAGTTTCTGCCTGTAAGCAGGCAAGAGCAGAGTGTACGATCAACACGCGTGTTTGTGGTGATATGTTGAAAGTATTTTGGAGTGATTTTCCTGAGATTGGCGTTGTTAAAGTCCCCAGTACCAATAAACGCTGCCTCCGGGTGTGCGGTTTCCTGCTCGTTTATGCTCCCATACAGTACCCTGAGGGCCTGCTCTGTGTTGGCTTGAGGATGAATGTAAACAGCCGTAATAATCACCGATGTGAATTCCCTTGGTAGCCAGTATGGTCGACACCGAAGCATAAGGTATTCCAGATCAGGAAAACAAAATGATCTAACTGAGTGTATGTTTCTCTCATCACACCATAAGTTGTTAATAAAGAAACAAACACCTCCTCCTTTGCTTTTCCCTGTGAGTTCCTTCGTTCTATCCGCGCGGTGCACGGAGAACCCCGACAGTTCAGCAGCTGTGTCTGGTACCTCCGCAGATAGCCAGGTTTCTGTAAGACAGATAATGCAGCAGTTTCTTGTTTCCCGTTGGAAGGAAATGCGCACCCGTAGCTCGCAAAGTTTGTTGTCCAGTGACTGAACGTTAGCCAGCAGAATGGTGAGGAGCGGAGGTCGAAATCCACCTCTCTTTCCTCGTTTCTGGCTGCGTTTGCGTCGTCGCCTTGGTTGTGGTTCCCAGACAAAGGGCTCTGTTGTTGTGTTTGTAAACAGAGCGTCGTTGAAGAACTCAAAGTCCGGTCTTCGGTGTGCGACGAGGGAGCCAATTTCCCTAGAATGTGTGTCTGTCGTAGGCAATAAGAATGTGTACATCCAGCACGAAAAACAACAGAAATACAAGTAGAACATACAAACCACAACAAAGTTTGCTGGGAGCTCGCAACACGGCGGCCATGCTCGGCGCCATCTTGGAATGTGCATTTGCATGTGTTAATGTGTTATTATGCGGTTTCTGACACCATCTTGTGGCGCAACCATCTTTACTCTGTTCGGTATGACAGGCTGATGATCGTCGATCTCCGAAATTATAAATATTTAAAACAGGCACTATGCTTATAAATAAACTACATAATTTCAATCTAAACAACTAGATTATCACCTAAAAAGCCTCGAAAGTACATCATGTTGTCCAACAGCTGCAATATTTGTCAAACTGTAGTGATTTTATTGATCTGCTGTCACTCTATGTGGGCGGAGTAATACACAAGAATGAAGAGGTTGTAAGTGTGCTGTTATTGCAGAATATCGCATGACTATCAGCCAATCAGATTTGAGAACCGAACAGAACTGTTGTATATATATCTCATTATTTCTGGTGATGTAATTAATACTAATTCAATGTCAAGCTCACTTTTAATCGCCAAAGGTTAAAAGTTTTCAAAACATGACATTTCAGAGCTGCTGGCACATCATCAAGTTTAATTAAAGGAGCAAAATACCACATCTAATCCCCCTTTAAATATCACAGAATCAGGGCTTTAACCTGAAGAATCTCAATTACCTCAGCGCAGCAATATTCCAGGTTACGTTTTGGCATTTCTAAGCAATGATTATGCACACATGCCTGCGACTGTGTCTGCTTTTCACACTCTCACCGACTGCTACTAATGAGATGACGTCTTTGCCACGTCTGGTTGCTTCATCCAACACACACACTGCAACACCGCAGCCCACAACCATAGCAACAAGAGACTAATTACTGCCAAAAAAAAAAAAAAAAGGACAGAACAAAATGGAGCACAGTATCAGCCTATGAAACACATCATGTGCAGCCATCAGCTCTGCTATTGTAATAGTACTCACATACACTGATGAGCTGTGAATGGAGATGCCTTATCACTACACTGCAGCTACCATACAAGAAAACACAGAGAGGAATACACCGCAGCTCCAGTTTGATTTTGCAGATACATATACGTATCTCTGTATTATACAATCTGTGCACTGTACTTCAATATAGGAGAATTACAATGAATCATAGATTGTGTAAAAATAGATCAGTTCTTCAAAAGCATCCAGTTGTTATTGCTTAATTCATCAATGCAAGCCAAGGTGATCAATGACAGGTTTTATACTGACATCTAGTGGAAAATAATATATAAAGACATCATGCATCATATGCACTGTCCATTTTTCCTATTTTCTACATAATATTAGTGCAATTAACTGATTCATGGCAACGGATCACATACAAAATGAAAGTTTGCACTTACATAATTTTGTGTGTAATATGTATATTTATTATGTATATATAAATACACACATGCACGTATATATGTGAATACATGTACAGAAAATGTATTTATATTGTATACTGTATTCATTCATTCATATTCTTTTCGGCTTAGTCCCTTTATTAATCTGGGGTCACCACAGCGGAATGAACCGCTAACTTATCTAGCATATGTTTTACGCAGTGGATGCCCTTCCAGCTGCAACTTATCATTGGGAAACATCCATACACACTCATTCACACACTTACACAACAGCCAATTTAGCTTATTCAATTCACCTATATTACATGTCTTTGGACTGTGGGAGAAACCGGAGCCCCAAGAGGAAACCCATGCCAACATGCAAACTCCACACAGAAATGCCATCTCACCCAGCCGGGGCTTGAACCAGCGACCTTCTTGCTGTGAAGCAACAGTGCAACCCACTGCGCCACCGTGACGCCTGCATATGTTCATTCATTCATTCATTCATTTTCTTTTCGGCTTAGTCCCTTTATTAATCTGGGGTTGCCACAACGGAATGAACCCCCAACTTATCCAGCAAATGTTTTTTACACAGCAGATGCCCTTCAAGCTGCTACCCATCACTGGGAAACATCCATGCACACTTATTCACACACATACACTACGATCAGTTTTTTAGCATACCCAATTCACCTATACCACGTCTTTGCATTTTGGGGGAAACCGGAGCACCAGGGGGAAACTCACCCGAACATAGGGAGAACATGCAAACTCCACACAGAAATGCCAACTCATCTCCAACACAACCCATCCGAGGTTCGAACCTACTATTTGATAAGTAAAAAAAAAAAAAAAACTTGTGGAGAGAATTTTTTTGCTAGTATATTGCAAACGATATGATCACGCATACCTACTTTATTGACAAACATGCATATATACAAATGCATCAGCTGAAATCTGTTCTGTTTTTAGAATGGTTAAATTAACTGTATTTTAAAAAAATCAGAAACAATTACATGTTCATTTTAACACAAAGTCCCCATGAACCGGAAGCTGTGATCGTTATTTTTTTTCGTATTGTGATGCAGTTCCTAGAGAAATGTAATTTTAAATTAGCAAAATGCTGAGTGCTGATAAAATAGCCAGTAACTATAAATTGAAATTTGGCAGGTGTATAAATAATTTTGCGCACTGTATATAATTTGGCAAATTTAGACATAAAATTACTTTTTTTCAACCACCAAAGATTTTTTTATCCATAAATGACACCAGCTTCTCCCAAAAGATAATTAAAAAAAGAAAAAAAAAAGAAAAGGGGGATCCTTGTGGAAAAAAAAAAACATTTCTCTGCATTTATTTGCATTTGAACAAATTCTTTAAGTCTGAATTTGCCAGTGGTATGAATAATTTCAGGCATGAGTGTATATACTGTATGCTAACCAGCTAAACACTGTCCTTTCAGTGTAAACTACTGTATATAGCCACAAGATGGAGCACTAGTCTTAAATTAAAATCTCATCTGATTTATCTAACGGTGGCACATTGATTTATTTGAAAAGACAACTAAACATTCTTGTTTCCATTTTCTCATACTGATGAGAAATATGTATATGCTAAGTTACAACAACAACATAAAGACCTTTGTACAATTTTAAGCAATAAAAGAGCAGTTGCAATATCCATAGCCACACAGCAACAATCTAAACTAAACACCAAGGCTTATATAAGAGGTCTACTGTGTATACCTTTCGAACATATTGACTGATGAAACATATAGTTTATATCTCATATAAAGTGTGTCAATTCATTTATCCAGCAGACTACTGACCCACTTCCAGCCTACACTTTTACTCCGTCAGCATCCACTAATGGTTCCTCCATGTCTTCACACATAAGCATGCAGAAAGTCTTACACCCCACACACACACACACACAGCACCTGTGGAGATGCTTCATTTATATTCATGGGGACGTGTGCCGGTCTATAAGCTGCTCTTAGTACAGAATGTACAAGTAATCTTTGTGAAACACTTGCCCTTGGCTCTCTCCGTTTCCTGTGAACTTACACATGGTAGCTTTCTTTGTTGCAAACCCACTCTTAAATCTTCTGAAGGATCATGCAGTGTCATAATCAAAGCATATTCTCTTAACCCAGTATAGATGTCTTAAAAAAGCCAGAGGTTTTTGTGAGGACTGCAGCTTCAAACTGGTGTGTATAGCAACAGTGTTAGGTCAACATTATCTCAACTGGATATATAACTACAATATAGCTGTGTCAATAAGAATATACAAGTCCGGCTGGGTCAGTTGCCGTTTCTGTGTGGAGTTTGCATGTTTTCCCTGTGTTCGTGTGGGTTTCCTCTAGGTGCTCCAGTTTGCCCCACAGTCCAAAAATGCTAGCTTTATTAGCCATGTTTTTAAATAATTTATTTATTAAACGATATAAAAATAAACAGGTAAAAGGCATTTGGACTTATTTTAAAAAACTCTGTCAAGGTGCAAACATTTAGGGCCCTATCATACACCCGGCGCAATAAGGTGCAAGACGTGTTTGCCCCGATGTGTTGCTATTTTCAGACCAGCGCAAGCTTAATTTTCCCATTTTCCGTCACGTTGTTTAAATAGCAAATCCATTTGCGCCACTTTGTGGACTCATGGGTGTTCCAGTCTAGAAAAGAGGTGTGTTAAGGCGCATTGTTAGCGCGTTGCTATTTTGAGGATCTAAAATAGACTGTGCAATAGACCAGCTGAAAGCAGGTCTAAAGTCCAGCGCAGAGCGGGTTAGTTGTGTGCCTTGCTTAAACACTGCTTAAAAAATGCAGGATGTAAGGCAATACGCAAATATCTTTACATAAGAAAAATAATTAAAAGATTAAAATATTACTTTCTACATAAATATAAAAACCACTGCCTCCATGCCTTCATCACGGGGGGGCTTTGTTCAGTTTATTCACAACAACTTGCTTTTGTATAATGTTATTATTAGTAGTAGTATTATTTATTAAATGCATATTTATATTTTTTTTATATAAAAACAAGCTTTGATTTGACCACCTGTCAGGTTTTCGACCATATGGGGCATAAGAACAGGACGTGTGTTAGGACATAACTTTTTTTGACCACACTTCGCTATTATTGCTCATTTATTCGTTTGCTGGAAATTAGAACTGAATTTAGAAATAGTTTTGAAACTAATATTTGCGCTTTACAAACAAAATTAATTATGTAGGCTAATAGATGTCTGTGCGTACAACTCCGTTTCCTTACTCCAGGAAAGAGAGAAAGAGAACGTAAAAGTAAAGGCTGATTGGAGGAGGCTCATTCTTTATCCTTGCTGCAAATGCTCTGTTTAACTGTTTTCTCGCTAGTAAAGCATTCAGTTTTTACAAAATCCACCATGTAAATAGCAAACGCACTATGGCGTGACGCAACTGACTCTTAACAGGGAATGGGAGATGAGACTCTGATTGGTTTATACCCATAACTCATTAAGAGAATAAGCACAACCCTGTTAGACCATGCGCCGTGGCGCAGAGCGTATTTTTCCGTCCTTAAAATAGCACAAGTGGATTCTGACACACCCTTAATGCTTTTGCACCATGCACTTTAGACTTTGTGCCTAGATCTTTAAAATAGAGCCCTTAGCCTTTAAAGGCCTATGAATGACAGAAAACCTGAGCAGATATTCTAACTTGGATTGGCTGTTGTCATTTTCTTTGCGCCATTTCTTTATTTTCCATTCTGGGTTTACCAATGCATAAATTAAATGTAATTTAATCCATACTTGTTAACATTGGGATGTGAAAATAAGGGATAACCTCCCCCTGGTTTATTGCCACCCTTAATAGAAAGATTGAAAATACGGGAAAATACCTTTACGGGATGATAGCGGCATAGAATTGTAAAATACGAGAGAATCCCGGGAAAAACAGGAGGGTGATTTAAGGGTGATTCAGTATGATTTAAAACACATATTTGCGATAAGTATATTGCATATACTATAATTGCATTAGTGATAATTTTCTGATATATTGTGCATCTCATTCATACATTTGAGTACTTTTTGCTCCACCCCGATGACGGTGGGGGTTTAGGGGTGGGGGATTTATGGTATGCTTCCTTTCATATGAATTAGCCACTTTTACCTTAATACACAAAATACATTTCCTCGTGAGATCAGGCTGTTTAAGTTTTTTTTATTTGCATGCATTTTCTTCAGGATTAATGTTTCTTTTAATGTAACTTTTGAATTGCTTAATTTACCAAACTAAGTAATATGCCTGCATCTACTAAACATTTTCTTTTTGTCTCGCATCAAATTATGAAACTGAAAAGTTCAACTAATTATTTTTCATGAACTGGAATGTGTGCAAAGGATTGTGGGTGATTGAAGGACGTGACTGAAGGACTCCTGATGCATCCTTCAAAAGATGCTAAATGAAGGACACAAAACACAGACTGCTAAGTATCCACTGAATTGAGTCATCCTTCAAAAATGTGGCAGCCTAGATAAGCAGCCTTACTAGAACGCATCCATTCATTTGAGAAGCGCCCAGTGATTTTAATGTGAAGGATTCAAGACAAATCAAGAGGATGTGACTTTCAAAGATATCTAATTCAATTCTCTTACTGCAGTACACTTATCTTCCAGTTATCCACTCCTGAGAAAAGGAAGGTTTTGCTCAACCTGATTGAGATTTGTTATGGAATAGATGTTTTACTGCATCTGAAAATCTTTGAATAATATAATATATTATAAATGAATCAATATGGCCTACATTCTATTAGGTATCCCTGTCCAACTGCTCGTTAATGCAAATTTCTAATCAGCCAATCACATGGCAGCAACCCAATGCATTTAGGCATGTAGACAGTCAAAAGGATCTGCTGCAGTTCATGACAGCATGGCTCCATCCTGCCTTGTATCAACGGTTCCATCTGCTAGTGGTGGTGTAATGGTGTGGGGCATAGTTTCTTGGCATACTTTGGGCCCATTAGTGTCAATTTAGCATCATGTCAATGCCACAGCCTACCTAAGTATTGTTGCTGACCATGTCCATCCCTTTATGACCACAGTGTACCCATCTTCTGACGGCTACTTCCAGCAGGATAACGCATCATGTCATAAAGCACAAATCATCTTAGACTGGTCTCTTGGCCTCCACAGTCACCAGGGGCCTCATGTACAAAGACTTGCGTTGAATTAATACTAAATCATTGCATACGGACAAAGCTGTAAATGTGCGTACGTAGAAAAAAAATTCTGATGTATGAAACCCTGCGTACGGGGAATCCCACGCATATTCTCTTTGTACATCTGAATCAAAATGAAACTGAGCGCAAAACCCCTCCCTGTCTCCTCCACCGTATGAATAGGGTAATGACTCCACTTTGGCAAAACCAAACAAAAAAGCAATGGCAAAAGCAAGCAAGAAGAGAAACTTCACAGAAAATTAATTGGAGGTGCTCCTAGACCAGAGAAAAACTGTGTTATTTGCAAGTTTGTCCTCCGGAATTAATAACAAAAGAAAAAACATAGAGTGGGAGAGTTTAGCTGATGCGGTTAATGCCTAGTTCACACTACAGGATTTTAAGCCAGATTTGAGCCAGATTTGGAAGTTAACGAGCTCGTCGACAGATCGGGCTGTGATCGGGGAAAAATCTGCGGGTGCACGGCGCTCGGCAGTCTTTATGTGTGAACTACTGAACAACGCGTCAAAGAGGCTCGCTGAAGCGTCGCAGACACCTCGCAGACGGAAATCCAATATTTAGCATGCTGAATATTCCAGAGCAGTCGGCCGACTCGACCCCACATGTGGTCAAATGTAGTGACGAGCTGCAGCCAATGAGATAGCATAGCAGCATGAGCTGAATGGCTGTGTGTTCAGGAGCTGAACAGAAACGTCTGTGATTGGCTAGAATGGGCATCGGTGCACTCGCTTCATTCTGTGATAACACGGACACGAGAGTAGGCTATATTATTAACAGTGGAACTAGAATTCTGTAACTATTAGAATTACCATAATGGTCATTCTGACCTGTCTCGCATCATATTTACATTCAAAACTTATATTGCGATATTAAATTAAGCTTTGAATGTCTGTCATCATATTTTATGACAGTATTACCCTAAATATATTATCTTTTTTGGTAATACTGCCTCTAAATATGTAGTTAAGATACCAGAACATGCAAAGGTCTGAGCCTCGCTTTCATTTTCACTTTCTAACGAGCTATTTCGCGGCACAGAATATGCTGTTCTGAAAGATATATCTGAAGTAAATTTATGTTTTTGCTATCAGAAAGTTTTGTTTATTTTAGCAGGAAGTTGCTAGGCAAAAAATGCATGCATATTCAAAGTCACAGTCATTTTAACCAATATGGTAATTAAAGGTAGACAAAAATAACAGTGTTAGAAAGACATACACAGATATTTAGAAACTGTCAGGGTGTTATAGATATGTTAGTTTTATTTCAAAGAGTTATAAAATTACAAAAATTAAAAACTCTCTGTGTATCTTTCCACTTGAACTTTGCAGATGAGTGATTGATCCGCTGATGCATCAGCTGATGATGTTTTTAAATGCTCCCTTGAAAGCTTGAAACGCTGTCAGTGATGTAATCAGCACACAAGCAGCCAATAGTGTTCAGCTTTTTCTGATGACTCCTCCCTCAAAATTTCATTGGCTGTGGTTTGGTAGCTTGACTGAGCTGTTGGCGAACGAGTTGTTGTCAGATCATGTAGTGTGTGACCCCCTCTTGTGGATCATTTACGTAGTGTCGCGTAGTGTGAACACCACAGAGATTAAAAGACACAAAATCAAGTCATGTAGTGTGAACTGCACAGCGATCTGCCGATGCTTAAAATCCTGTAGTGTGAACTAGGCATAACGCAGTGGGGTCTGAACATCGCACATCCAATGTAAAGGTGCAGGTTAAGAGGAGAACAGCGGCGCACCGTCAAAGTGTGGACAGAATAGGCGAGGGAACAGAGGATGCTGAACTAACACCCTTTGAGAAGAGAGTTGCCTCAATTGTGGCCGACACTTTACTGTCTGTGGGAGACACAGATGTATAGAGAAACACTTTGTTAGGGCAGTACACCAGCACCCCTCCGCTCTTATCAAGGCAGTGCCACCGGCATTTCAGCTGCCCAATCGCCCGCTCTACAACTGACCGAGTGTGAGAATGGGCATCATTGTATCTGCTCTCTTGGTCAGTTTGTGGGTTGTTGAGGGGGGTTAACAGCCACATCGTTAATGGATAACCGCGGTCTCCTGATATGAGGTTAAATAATTATGCTCAATAAAAATGTAAAAAAATGTAAAAAAACAGCTGGAATAATATCTTTAAATACATCACTCACCAAGAAGCCACCCATCGCGCACCCTGCCACCTTGGAGCCTTCGGATTCAACCATTCACAATGTCCTCTAATAAGGCCAACACTGCCATTGCCATAGACTAAGGGTTGTATACATTTGCAAATGCTTTTATATGTTCTAAGTCATATAATTGGTAAAAAATGTAATAAAATATTGTGTCAATTAACCCATTTTATCAATGATAAACTAATAGCAATGTTTTTCACATGTGTTAGTGCGATACTTTGTAGTGTGCAATTGAACATAATTGCCTCTAGGTGTCGCCAATGGAAATAAAACAAACACACACAAGAAATGCACGTACGCCAGACATGAAGTTGGCGCAGACCAAAACACATTCTCAAGTTAATTTCATCGTTAGTAAATCCAAACGTGAGCGTGAAATCTGGCGTACGCAAAGTTTTTGTGCGTACGCAGCGTTGATACATGAGGCCCCAGATCTCAATCCACTGGGATCCGACAAATGCAGCTGACAAATCTGCAGCAACTGCATGAAGCTATCATGTCAATATGGAGTACCTTGTTGAATCTATGCCATGAAGGATTAAGGCAGTTCTGAAGGCAAAAGGGGGTCCAAAACGATACTGGTAAGGTGTACCTAATAAAGTGGCCGGTGAGTGTATATCATGTACAAAATCTGTACTGTCATTTATGTTATAAATCTAAAATCAGCATGTTCTATTCTATCAGATTTTCTGCAAGGATATACCTGGAGATGCTCTCATTTTTCTACTGCCATTTCTACATCTATTTTGAAGTTATGGATGGAGCCATATATTCCTGCAAGCTTTACTTGGCTACTGTATTTTAGAGACATTGCCTTGCTGGAAGCCACTACTGCTGACCTCAATGGCACAAAGAATAACACTATTCAGAGTTCCACAAATATATCCTGTGATGTTGGTAGATTGTCTGGAAAGACATTTTCACTGCAGTGCATTTGTCTGACAACTGAATTTTTCCTTCCCCTTTCCTTTTCACGTAAGGACAGCTTTATTTATTTTGTTTATATATTTCACTGGAACTATATTATATGTTTCTTTTGTGACCTTAATATAAATAACATTTCGATAGAAAAAATAAATTACAGTGTGTAACATTTACATGCACTCCTGAAATGACACATGAATGCTGTATGGTGTATGGTGTTCAAGACAATGACAAAAGGTCCGTTCTGTGTTGAAATATCAAGGT
Organism: Danio kyathit; assembly: GCA_903798195.1. Classification (NCBI taxonomy): domain Eukaryota; kingdom Metazoa; phylum Chordata; class Actinopteri; order Cypriniformes; family Danionidae; genus Danio; species Danio kyathit. Next base: position 33,651,051 of record LR812525.1, on the reverse strand, counting down.
GTCATGCAAAACTCACAATTTATTCAAATTAGAGTCTCACAATCAGATCTACATATGTCTATAATCTCAAAGTGAACTTCAGAGCTATGATTGGATGCTCTCTTAACTACTGTTTTCTCATGATCGTCATTTTTCTTGTTTTCATTATCACTATATAAGTGCAAGATTATTTCCAACTTCTTTTTACTTTACAGAAATTATAAAAAATAACCTCACTGTGAGTATACTGTATAAGCATCATTCAGTCTCTTGTATATTACATTATGTGTAAAGAAGTGCAGCACAAAAATACAAAATTTATACTAAGTACTAAATTGCCTGTAGTTCAATTAACATCCACAGACTGACGGCTGAAGGTCTGGGAAATTTGGCCACTTTGAATGGTCAAGGACTGCCGTTACATGTCTGTCTGTTACACGACAGAATGGTTACCAACCAATCATGTTTCGCTTCGTGCCGCACCATGTTTGTTGGTGTGGAAAGGTTCGCAGAATAACATCCCATCATGCAACCATGCATCATTCATTCACCAACATCTTTAAAAGATTACAACAGCAGCGCATCAATATTCTAAGTAATCTTTCAGCAAAACAGGAAATGAGTAGGACAAGTCTGCAGACTTTGTTCTGAGATCCATCCATTATTTTGGTGACGTATTTCTACAAAAAGCTCAGGCAGACTTTGTCCTATAAAAGCAAAGTTTTGTTGTATTTGTCAGTATCCACAAAAAAAAAAAAAAAAAAAAAACAGTTACTGTTTCGAGCTTTGTCTTTATATATTTGAAGGTTTTCACTGCTAATGGGAAAAAAAACAAGTTTGTTGTGTTTGTTGACATAATGTGTTGAAGCTAGGGCTGGGCGATATGACCTTTTTTTAAAATCCCAGATTCTTTTCATAAAATAAAAAAAAAATTGATTTACGATTTAAAAATCGTTTTTTCCCCTAACAAAAAATGCTTGGAGTTGAACTGCATACAATACTTTTATAATAATAATGATAATAATATAAATCAAACCATTTTATACAATTACAGTGAAAGTAAACTCATAATGATTGTTAAAATGGGGACCTTTTTCAAGATGATTTATTTTGGTTTTGTTTAGATTTTTTTTCAATGAACATGCATTCAGAGGTTTATTTATTTTTGTTTTGTGTTATATCAGTTCAATAAATTACCAGCATTAAGCTAGTGAGTTGCATTTTATTGCTTTTATTTGTGTGGGGTCGTTGCATCTGGTAGATTAGTCTAGCGCACTGAGCGAGTTCTGTCAGTGTTGATATTTACAGTAATGAACGTCTTTGCGGCTGGGTCACGTAATTTATGTGAAAACAGATACTTTGTATTCCACATTAGATCGGTAACAGTTGCTTTCATTTGCACGTCTTATTCATTACTTGTCTTCTCCATTACTTCTTACCATGAAAAATACACGGTGTGGCGCGCAGTTTCAAATGATGTTATGCCTTTTTTTGGCGGGCTTGTTTGTGCGTCAGTGTTTTTTCTCCCAGTTCTTCCCTGCTCGCTAATGCTGCCATGTTTTTTGTGTGTTTCTATGGCAAATGCATGGGGAACTATGGGAACTCAGAGGGGAGTGTCGTGTGTTAAGGTGAAACAGATTTTCATTTAAACAAATCGATGTAACACCTCACACTTAAATTAATCGATAAAATCGATTTATCGCCCAGCCCTAGCTGAAGCTTTTATGCAGTGAGTATTGCATACTTGTAATAATCCAGCATTTAAGTCAAATTGATAAATGCTCATTGCACAAAGTTATCCTCACAATAATAGATGGTTTTGCATGCAGTAAATCAAGAATTGATGAATGTTTCAGAAAGTTTTAAGTTTATAATCGAGCACTGTCATCAATATAAACATTGCAGCTTTTTATCCGCTCAGACTTGCTTCCCAATGGGCTGAATAAGATTTCTGCACACTCGTCTCTCAGAAATCCTATATATTTAAACCAATCAGAGGATGACTGAAGATCTGATAAAGTGTTTTCATATGGGGTCATATTTCAAGAGTTCACACTTAGCTGATGATTGATAAGCTTATTTGGCATGCTGTCCCGGGAGAGAGCCCTGAGCTTATAGGATCCTGAAGCGCCGGGCTACCTCCCGTTAGTAGGGCGAAAGGGGAGTCTGAGCTCAGGTAGATCTCGAGAACTCCCCTGATTTATTTCTGGCTAATGGCAGATATAAGATGGCTAAGAAGATACACAGCGTTCTAAGAACTTGACAATGACTACGTTTACATGGACATCAGTAATTGAATCATTTGCCTTAATCTAATTAAGACAATAATATGATTAAGGTGTTTACATGAGTTGCTTTTTCAATGTTCCTTTCATGATCCCGTTTTACATGTTATAGCACAAAAATTCGATTAACGTCATTGCGTCACTACGCTATCCACGTTTCCTGTAGTTTCATGTAATTTCGGGCGTTTCATTTTAATTTGGAGGGGGAGTAGAGGTGGGTAGGCGGGATTCTTCAAGATGAAAGTACTAATAAAAGAAACTCTGTTTATTTATAGTGAGTTAGGAATCATCTGATTGGTGAATCAGCATAGCTAATTAGAGACCAGCCATGAGCAATCATAAGCATGTGATCCTCTCGAAATTAGTTTATAAATAAACTTCACAAAGTGTGCCATATGGCAGTGGTTGGCATGACATCTGAGAGACGTCTCAGATTTTTAAATTTTTCGCATTTAAAGAAAGCGCAGGATAAATTGTCCCATTCGTGCATGAATAGACACGTGAACATTTGTGTTTATCCGCTTCATTCACGCGTCAAATCCGCTTCATTCGCGTGTCAAATTCACTTCAGAAAAGATGCGGATTCGCGTCATGGGCAGGGCTTCTGTCTGCCTGGTGACTCTAGCTTCATTGCTAAATGGCTAACATGGATTTTATTGATAAAATAACTGTGTTTATGTGCTTTATGAAGGCTGAAAAACAGCTTCGATTTGTTTGGAGCAGTGTCTGAGTCCACTAGATCCTTTCAGAGGTGCACCCAGCTCTGTGAGCTCATAAACTCCTCCAGAAACTGTACCTGGATGATGGAGGCTTTCAGCGGTGCTTCTCACTGAGCCGACCCCAGTTTGATGAAATGTTGTTGGTGTAGGCAGGAGGATTTTCCCCAACAACAGGCGCTATGCCATAATCACACCCACACAAGAGCAAGCTCCTGATTGGTTAATCCGCAGAAGTTCAGATTTTTGAACTTGAGTGATTCGCGCAATTCGCATCATTCGCGCCGAGCCATTCGTGTGTATCGTGCCGCAGGATGTCTATTTGCGCCTTTGCATTGACTTAACATGTAAATCACTCGCACTTGACGCTTCTTCCGCGTTTGGTGTGAATACAGCATAAAGGTAATTTCATACCTTTTTAAGACTTTTTTTAAGACCTTCTCAGAATATTTTAAGCCTCATTCTCAGAATATTTTACCTCATCGCCACTTCAAGGTCTAATCAGTAACAAACCTTTAACTTAATAAAGAGTTGTTAATAAACAGTTGTAGTTCAGCCACTGTTTAAACTCGTCTTTCTCCAACCAGGAGTACGCAAACTTACATTTTCCCATTTTGCCGTCTGTTTCGCTCTATGGTTTCGCTACATGTGGGGGAGCATCACATCACCTTCCTGCGTTTGTTGCAAATTACGTGACATCACCCGGACGGAGGAGCATGGCTGGACCCACCCCGGCCCGAACCAATCACGTGGATCAAGTATGCCAATGTTAATATTAGGAGGAAAATAAATACATTTATGCTTTTTCTGAGTTAAATACCTTGGACAATGGTTAAACAAAATGTAAGACCTCATAAAAACGCAATTAAGACTTTAATACCTTTTAGGGGCCTTAATTTTCTCATAATTGATTTATCAATTTTTAATACTTTAAGAGCCCGCGGACACCCTGTTTGAGAAGTGTTTTGACAATTCTGAGCCACTGTACAGAATGCTGTCAGTACAATGTACTTTATGATGAACATAGTGCATAATATAAAGACTTTTGACATAGTGCCAATGTTTATTCAGGATTAATACGTTTACAGAGGTTTGTTTTATGTGGCTGCAGTATCGCAAACAAAGTATCAAAATGACACTGATTTCCTGGAAAAAAAAAACTTGAATTTCAGAATAATCCCGCTAAGACCTTTCATAAGGAGGTCAAATTGTTTTACAATGGATTCATTAATACACATTGGACTGAGTGCACAAGGTTTTGGTGCATGACAAATTTTTAGGATACAAATACAAAAAAACGACCTCACTTTGTCAGCCACCAATCATGCAGAGCTTATTTCAGGATCTACTTTATTAATCTCTTTTTTTCATTACAATATTAGCATTAATGGGTGTCATAAATACACAAGTCTGATTTTATGCTTTGCTTATGAGGAATAAAAAAAAATCTTTGTCTAGCCAATATAAATTTTTTTTTTAAGAAATATTAATACTGATAAAACTACATTTAATTATTGACTTCCAATACATTTTTTAAATTCGCTGAAACATTTATGTTGACCATTTCATCACAATCATTTCCCTAAAGCTAAACTCAATATTTGCGATAAAATGATCTTAATAATGTAGGATTACCCAGGATTAATAGGATCTGGGCATAATAAAACACGGATTTCCATATAGCATTTGTTTTTTTTCGTTATAAAACAGCCTATCCGTAAACAACCTATTTACACAGCAACGCAATGCCAGGCTCACACATAAAGCTGTCACAATCCTTCCCTTTACACCCCTCACTCACAGTGGAGGGAGTAGATTGTAATTACTAAGGCAGTCTTATTGCCCACAGCCGTGCTTCCTCCTGTCAACTCCCATCTCCACCATGATTGTTCACCATAGCAACAAGCCACATGGGTTCCTCATGTGGGCCAGAGCTGGTGAGACCCAAGAATGCAGTTCTCCATTTAACCGGCACAATTGGCAAGTGCTTTGTCAGACCTCTGTGATTCATCATCAGAGCGGTGATGAAATGGCACTGCCACCTACACCACTCATTTCAGGAATCCTGTCAAGACGCGGAAAGCGGGCGAAGGGGGTGTTGCTTGCGGAGGTTTTGCAGACAAAAGACATCTAATCAGTGCCCAGGGAGGCAGATCGGCCAGGAAAATTGACCTTTGAAACAAGAGCTTTAGCGTTTAATTAGACCGACCCTTCATGTACTGTCAAGCTACGTGCTGCTGCAATGTGCTTACTCAAATCCCAAATGTCAGAACCACTTTGTGCTTTGGCAAACAAAACGGAGGCAGGGGGGGCTTACTTTTTTTTCAGTGTTTTTGGAGAAAAGGTAAATCGGTTTGCACAGTTACTTTATTCAGCACCATAAACAATACAATAAAATAAAGGCAAATAGGAGTTAAACTCTGCATGACAGTGGCCATCCAGAACCGAACTGGACACCCCTTGTCAAAAAAAATATGCATAAACAAAATAACCACTACTGGTGTCGCTAAAAAGTAAGGGATAAAAATGCACAATTTTGATCAAATTACAAAGACACAACTAGGGATGTAACAATTCACAGAGAGCTGGTTGAAAATCAATTCATATATGTGAAGATTCAAATCGGTAGAAATGTTCAACGAATCGCGATACATGTTTTGAACAGAGGGGGCGCTGTGTTTACAGGCGAAAACTCACTTTCCCTGCATATCAGCGGCAGTGTTGCCAACTTAGCGACTTTGTCACTAGATTTAGCGACTTTTCAGACCCCCCTAGCGACAAATTTTCAAAAAAGCGACTAGCGACAAATCTAGCGACTTTTTTGTTTGTTACTGGAGATGTTTATAGACTGTTATTTGTCCATTACTGTACCGTCCCTACTCTTCTCAACGAGCTGCGGGTGATGCCCCTCCCCTGCCTCAGAGCACTGACAGGCGACCCAGTTCTCGTAAAGCAGTCTCTCTCCCACCTGCAGCCTGACAGCAGATCACTCTTCTGTGTACCGACGCCAAATGAATTAGCACCGGCAGTGTGAAGGTATTTCCCTTGTACAGTTAAACCGATCTGCTTCTCCTTTATTTTAACAATTTATTTTGACCGTTTATTCTTTTCTTGTTCACAATCACATATTTTAAGTGAGTTTCAGAACTTGTCTGAGTTTATTACGTCTGAGAGATTACTGCAAATTCACTACACATCTATAATGATATACTGTATTCAAACAGCAATACATTTAGTTAAATTGACATGCATAACGTTACATAAAGCGTAGTCTAAATATAAATACCCCTTTATTGACCATAGGCTGTTAAATAAACAGAAACGGTAGAACGTGATGACGTCAGTAATATGCAAATTAGCGCATGACGTAATCTAGCGACTTTTAGCGACATTTCGGGCAGAGCTTAGCGCCTTTTCGTTGAAAAAAGTTGGCACAGTGATCAGCGGCAAGCAAGAGGTGGGGCGGCAGAGTAAGATGACAACGGTGAAGTGCGCCAGACAAAACACAAACTGTGTGCAAATACTGTGAAAAGACGTTTACTTACACTAATAGAACAACGAATATGATGCACATAAACCGTCAGCACAGTGAAAAACTACTGTCCCAGACGTCTATACGCAAATAACTATTAACAAGGCAAACCACGCGGACCCGATGATTTGCAGGTTCGCTTGCTCCGACAAGTGCTACAGAGATCACAGGGTGCATCAGTGTCTTCATAGCGAAAGTGTAAAGATGTTTTTCAGACTGAAAGAGAAAGTTGTTTTGTTACTGAACCAGGTATTAGATTATTTTGACCCTCTCCTTTTCAAATTAGTTGATGGATATTTTAATAATTTGCTCATTATTATTATTGAATATTTAAAAGTGTTGAAGATTCTCTTCTTAAATGTATCACACTGATACTTATACTAATCAATTATACAAATAATATTAATTATTCACCTTCATAGTCATGTTCAACTCCTGTCTCTATCTTACTATATAATTAGTCATTTTCTAATCCGTATTTTATGCCAGTGGCATGTCCGCTGGAGCAGAGGGCCTATTGACCACCTCTGTACACACTGCTCTCTGGTTTAGAAAAGGCTTTCCTCTCCACACCAGCCATCTCAGCCAGCAGTGAAACAGTTTTATCATCAGCAGGGGACATTGTAAATGTGCAAAGACCTCAGTTTATGACAAAACATAGATATGCTGATATTTATTTTTTAAAATATGTCAAACACCAGCACAGTCACAGTTTTCGTTTGTTTTTATTAATGAGTCTTCTTTAGTTTGTATTATTATTATTATTATTTATTTTTTTTTTGTTCTTCAAAATAGCAATTTGGTTATGGCAGAAAATATATTTTTTTGCAAAAAATGTGCAGCATTTAAGAAAAAAAATAAAAGGGCTCACCTTAAATTTGTTTCAAATAATTTTGTTAAAAAATCTTGGCTAAATCGTGAATCATATCGAATCGTGAATCAGGTGAATCATTACATCCCTAGACACTAGCAATATCCCGACACAAACGTAATTAAACATGAGATGTAAAAAAACAGACATACACATTTACAGCCTAAATTCCAACATGTACATCAAAAAAGACATGATGTTTTGTTTTAAAAGGTGAACATAGTCAATTTATACATATGCAATGGCAATCCATTTTTCTGTCAAAACTGTGGCATGATGGGATGGCACTAATGGACAAACCAGCAGACCGACCACTAAATTTGCACAAAATCTGAAATGCTGTTTTGGTCATCCTAAAATGCCTTAGTCGAAGTCTGTCATCAAAGTGGATCGGTATTATTACCTTCCAGAACAGTCTTGAGTGGCTGCACTACCAAAGAGTGGTCTCATGTCTCTAAAAGCTATCACATGTTTACTGCGATTCGTCTTCTGAGGCACAAGTAATTTATTATACAGGAAAAAAGGTCCATAGGCTTTTTGGTATTTGGTGCCGGTTTATTAAGAAGTGAAATTTCTCTTTGACTCACTGGATGAAAACTAAACTAAAATATGGTGCTTTATTAAATGTTTTATACAATATTCCAGTTCGCTGGTTCGAGTCCTGGTTGAGCCAGTTGGCATTTCTGTGTGGAGTTTGCATGTTCTCCCAGTGTTCACGTGGATTTCCTCTGGATACTTTGGTTTCCCACACAGTCCAAAGACATGCGCTTTAAGTGAATTGGATAAACTAAGTTGGCCATAGTGTATGAGTGCATATGTGAATGTGAGAGTTTATGGGTGTTTCCCAGTACTGGGTGGTGACTGGAAGGGCATCAGCTGCGTAAAACATATGCTGGAATAGTGTGGCAACTCCTGATAAATAAGGGACTAAGCTGAAGGAAAATAAATGACTGAATGAATACTCCAGTTTTGCATGCACATTTTATTGGCATATTTGGATAAACACATAGCTAATGACTAAAAGGAACTGATGAACTTAAGTACACTGAGGTGATAAACTAATTAATGATCTAATAATGAACTAAATTGAGAACTTATAGAAATTAAAGTCTATGGATATTAATGAAGGGCAAGAAACAGAACAAATGAAAACTAAACACACCACGGCTGCGTTTAACCTAAACAAAAGATTGCAAAAGGATTTTTTTTTTTTTTATGAAAACAGTGGTGTGTTGAACAGTGGTGTGCTCTGAAGATGTAAGACAGCAACAATGGCAGCTGTGAAGGCCATACTTTGTGTTCATTTGAAAGATTTTTTAGAGCCTAAAGATATAGTCCTAAATATGTTTTTATACGGCAAAATATGCTCAATATTAGTCACTGCTCTTGCCATCCAGAACAAAAGAAAACAGACTTTTTCTTAGACCAGTTGTTCGAGGGGTTTCTTTAATACCACATGGTAGGGCTGTGCATTTTGGGGAAAATATCTAATTGCATTTTTTTAACAGATATTGCGATTTGATTTGATTTGCGATTTCATTTTGTAGTCAAGCTTCAGCTCAATAATCTGTATCGTAGCTTCTTACTGCTAAAATGCAGTAAGTGTTAGTTAAAAAAGGGAACTGAAAAGATATTAACTTACTCCAAATTTTATTCAAATTAGTTTAGAAATATTCAGATAGGAAATACTAATTTTTCTCTACAGCAGTGGTTCCCAAACTGGGGTGCGAGAGAATATCTGTAGAGGCAAAAATTTTTACCTTTTATTATTTTTATGCATTTATATAGGGTAAACTTCACAGGTCATATTTTTGAGAGAAAAGAATTTCAAAGAGAGAGAGAGAAAAGAAAAAAAGTCACATCACAAATTGTAATTTACAAATTATGAATACTTACTCATCTTGCGCTTTCACGTCTGTGTCACAATAGCCCCGCCCTTTCACATTAGCCGCTAAGTGATAGTACATTCGTCATTTTTTTTTCTGCTTACTATATTCATCAAAATAGACACCTGGTTAAAACTGGCACTTTAAAGAAGTCAAGTGACAGTAGGGATGAACCATCTACATCGGTCTTCTATGGAGATGTGCAGTGGCCTTGAATATATGGAATCGGAGGATAACGAATGAGGTGAAGAGGCGCAGGCGGGAACTGAGAAATCCAGCAGAGATGTACTGATGAAGAGAATTAGGCCTACGCTACACTCTCAGAAATAAAGGTACAGGAGCTGTCACTGGGGAAGTACCTTTTCAAAAGGTACATATTTGTACCCGAAGGGTCCATAATTGTACAGTACCTCAAATGTACTTTTTAGGTACATTTGGGCACTAATATGCACCTTTGAGGTACCACTGTGGACTCTTTGGGTACAAATATGTATCTTTTGAAAAGGTACTGCCCCAGTGACAGCTCCTGTACCTTTATTTCTGAGAGTGTAGACAGTTGGAAAATATCAAGTAAGAAACGCAAATATAACAACAGTTCCATTGGTTTCAGGTTTACATGGATTGGAGATGCAGAAAATCCAAATCCGCAATGTGTTGTCTGTAGTGAGGTTTTAGCTAATAGCAGTCTTAAGCCCTCATATATGGTCCGGCATTTACAAACAAGACACAGCCACTTACAAGTTTTTTTTCAAGGAAAATTGGAAGAACTGCAGAAGAAGAAAAAAGGAGGCACAAAGGAGCAGTAGCTTTCATCCGAAAAGTTGCACCATCGGTTTCCTGGTACACTGCAGCATCCACCAAGAAGCTCTAGCAAATCAAAAACATGCTGGATAAACTTTTGTCTACTTAATGACGCTGTGAAAATTGTCAACTTCATAAAAGCTTCTCCATTAAATTCACGTATTTTATTATTTTTATTTTAATCACGTATACAGAAAATATGTGTATTTACATATTGTAGTTAAAAATGTTTAAGAGTTTAATCGGAGAAAGGGTTGCTTGATAGGTGTCAAATATTAGAAATGGGTGCACACAGCAAAACGTTTGGGAACCACTGTTCTAGAGCAAATATTAGTGAGCTAGTTATCTCCTGGTGCCTTCGTAATATTTTTTCATATGATGCAACAGCTGCAAACAACTCTGAAATTGTACTTTGCTGTTGCTAGCTACAAGATTGAGTGTCACTAGCAATACTTTTGGTTTACATTTTAGCAAGACACTCCTCATATAGCCACCTGTGGTGCTTTTTTAGGTGCTGGCATTTCCTCTTGCTGTGGCAACAATTCTGCGACAGCTCTTACAAATGACCTGTTTTTGTTCGGTGTCTGTGACTTTGAAACCAAAATATTCCCATATTAGCGACATGCTGTTTTTCTTTGATATGTATTCGTCTAGTAATGCTTCTGAAGCAGCAGCGGCCATCATCCCACTTATCCACACTTTCCTGTTTATTTGTTTTATTGTGGGCTTTCCGTATAGTTTGGTCGCGCAGTTCTGATTGGGCAGAACAAAAGTGTGCTCACTCAACTGGCTAGTAAGACTGTCACACACAGACGGAAGTCACACATTTGCTCTGGGTGGGGGAAATTACAGTTGTAGTCAGAATTATTGGATCCCTTTGAATTTTTTTCTTTTTTAAATATTTCCCAAATGATGTTTAGCAGAGCAAGGACATTTTCACAGTATGTCTGATAATGTTTTTTTCTTCTAGAGAAAGTCTTAATTGTTTTATTTTGGCTAGAATAACCATTTTAAGGTCAAAATTATTAGCCCCTTTAAGCAATTTTTTTTTTTGATAGTCTACAGAACAAACCATTGTTATACAATAACTTGCTTAATTACCCTAACCTGCCTAGTTACCCTAGTTAAGCCTTTAAATGTCACTTTAAGCTGTATAGAAGTGTTTTGAAAATATCTAGTCAAATATTATTTACTGTCATCATGGCAAAGATAAAATAAATCAGTTATTAGAAATGAGTTATGAAAACTATTATGTTTAGAAATGTGTTAAGAGAATTTTCACTCCGTTAAACAGAAGTTAAGGAAAAAAATAAACAGGGGGGCTAATAATTCTGACTTCAACAGCATATATTATATATATATTTCAATTTCACAGCCTCTTGCGATTAGCTAATTGCAATGTTTCAAATCTCGATTACGATTAGATTTCGATTAATCGCACAGCCCTACCATGAGGTTTACTTGCATGTTGCTGCTGATTGGGCTGAGATTTTTGACACACACCAAACAAAAAAAAAAACTTATCTCAAACCCTGTTGAGCAATATTGCACACTGTTTTTATGAACATGACGTTCAATCCAAAAACCATAGCAAAACATTATGCTTGCTTTTGAGCTTCACCATGCCCCAAAACTGACAAGTTACAATATGTAGCCCTTATTTCTGCCTGAATAAAAAAAAACCTTAATTTAATATAATATGCAACAACATGAAATCCTTATTTCAAATTCATTCATTTATTTTCCTTCGGGTTAGTCCCTTATTTATCAGGGGTTGCCACAGTGGAATGAACCGCCAACTATTCCAGAATATGTTTTACACAGCTGATGCCCTTCCACACACTTAGGCTAATTTAGTTTACCCAATTCACTTATAGTGCATGACTTTGGACTGTAGGGGAAACCATAGCACCTATAAGAAACCCAGGCAAACATGGGGAGAACATGCAAACTCCACACAAAAGAACCATTCGTATGAGAACCATAAAATAAATAAAACTAAAATGTCAGTACAGGAAGTGTTTATTTTAATAAAAAATACAATAAAAAAATAAAATCATGAGGAATACGCTTCGTAAAATCAGTACACATGAAATGTAGCTGAATCCTACAAACACTCGTGATCATAAATTGCCTGAGCTGCTATATTTGTTGAAGTGCTGTTTAGCCTAAATAGTGATGAATGTCAGATGACGCAGAACATCCAGTGGAGATTATCAGTGACTGAGAGCACTTTAAGTAACGCCCTTGCTTCAAAGAGCATGTCACAGCTCACAAAATGAAACGATGATGCCTGCGGTGCCAAGCAGATAAACAGATAAACATCAATGTGAAATTAGGAAAAGTCAATAACAGGATGCTTTTTCGAAACGATGAGCCTATAATGACTGCACAAATTTCAATCTGTTACTTTTAAGACATGTGCTGCGTGTTTACGTGTATGAAAGCTGCTTCGCTTCATAGCTGACTTCAGAAATCATTTTGTATTCATCTCTGCACTGTAAAAGCCAATAAGTTAAGGTAACTCAAACCATTTGAGGAAACCGATTGCAACAAACCATTTAGGTCATTAAGTAATGAGGTATTTAATTAACTCATTACCTTCAACACGGGGTTCAAAACTCTTTTCAAATGAGTAGAATTAACTTTTAGTCAATTTTGAGTTAACTACACTCATTTCATTTGATAAAGTTGACTGTTGGGTTTTACAGTGTGGATAAACTTTGAAGGCACCATCATGTCATACAGTAAGCGAAGTGAGCCTTGGTGAATATGGAGCTACAAGAATGTAAAAAAAAATAAGAAAAATCCCAAATAAAGCCCTTATTTCACTGTGGTTTCAGTCTCATAAAAGAAAAAAAATATTCTTAGGCAAATGAAAATTTATATATTTTTATTTTTAATAGGCTTCACATACAGATAATATGTTTTTAAAAATATGTGTAGTTAATGTAAAGGAATGGCTCAGCTACTTTATTTATCTTAAAAGTAGCATGGCTAAAATGAGATGGATGCATTTAAAGCCATTTGAAATCACCAAAGACTTCTCAAGAACTACCGATATATCTTGTCCAGTCACGTAACATTAGCACATTAGAGTAAGCAATGAAACAGTGTAACAGCAGGTTCACCACCCACCCTTCATCAACAGCAGCTGGGGTTCAAATATACCATTAAGCTGAATCACACATTTGTCATTGTGTTGTGCATGTACAGGATGACTGTACTGTATGTTCAAGGCCTGTGAAGATTCCATCAGAGACACGTCAACTCAAACAACTTTCACGTTTATGTAGAGCTAATATGTTTGACTTCTTTTTTGATGTTAACTAAGATGAAACGACATTTGATTACAAATACAGAAATTAATAAAAAGTAAAATAGAAAAAACAAAAAAACATGAGGATAATAATAATAATAATAATAATATTAATAATAACATTAATATTAGTAATAATAATAATAATAAAACTAAATAATTATAAAATAAAAATAAAAATTTTATTTAATTAAATGTAAAAAAATAACATTTAAATTTAAATTTAATAAAATAAAATAAAATGTAATAAGATATTTTTAGTCCATTGCAGCCCTCAAGGCTTCAGTCATCAGACGCCTCTCACTGCCAGCTGGCACATAATTGAGAGCTAAATTCAACCTTTTGAAATTGTGAATATACTTGATTTTTCAAGCAACAAATAATTTCAGGGCACAGGAACAAAAAAATGGTAACAGTGCTTGGGGCAATGGCTCTTGTGCCAGAAATGAGATCTTAATTTATGCCACAAGCTGTTCCCACAGCTGGACCTCTGAGGTTTTTTTTCTCCTTCTTTTCTTGTTCAGGACGTAACAGATTTTGATGTCTTTAGACTCAGTCTTCAGCATGCAGATTATATGCTCAGGAATACACTGAACAGTTGATTGTAATCTGCTTCTATCTGCTTTCTGCGAGTCACAAAATGATCAGTGTCTGTCAAAATGATTGGTACTTTGCAAGTGATTTCTTAAACCTATGATTAAAATTGACTTGCAAAGCGAGTTCATGAATTTTGAAGACATGGAGAGAATGAGAAGCTAACTTTGTGTCAAAACGCATTCTTCACTGTTAAGATGAACTGTTAAACAGACCCAATTTATTTTGTACATATTTTGGTAAACAGAAAGTAAAGCTGTTTTTGCAATTATATAAAGGACGAAATCTATGAATACTGTTATTATCATATATGCTTCATTTATAGAGCCCCTATTTTGCATTATAAAAAGGTCATATTTTAGTTTTGGGGGTCTCCAACAACAGGCAGATTTGTATACAAGGTCAAAAACATTTTATTGTCTTAAATATGCATTTATTTTTACCTATAATTATCCCAATGACTCCCATATGATTCGTTCAGCGATTCATTTGTTCCCACACCCCTTCTTTGCATAAGGCTAATCTGCACTGATTGGTCCGATGACCCAGTCTGTTAACCCAGTCATAACCTACCACAGCTATAAAGTAGCACAGAGTATGTGAGAGCCCAATGCAGGAATGGAAAAAAGCAATGCAGTTAAACACCAGCATAATACTCTACTCCTAAGCCTAACCCCAAGTATTAACAATGACACACAATCAATATTAATCGCCATGCGTGTGAGGAACAGCTGATGGTTGCCATAGCAAAGACAGACGGCAGAGGAGTTCAAGCTCACAAACACCTTAAGCCTTTAAATGTCACTTTAAGCTGTATAGAAGTGTCTTAAGAAATATCTAGTAAAATATTATTTACTGTCATAAGTATAAGTATATATATATATATACATATACACACACACACAGGGAGTGCAGAATTATTAGGCAAATGAGTATTTTAACCACATCATCCTCTTTATGCATGTTGTCTTACTCCAAGCTGTATAGGCTCGAAAGTCTACTACCGATTAGGCATATTAGGTGATGTGCATCTCTGTAATGAGAAGGGGTGTGGTCTAATGACATCAACACCCTATATCAGGTGTGCATAATTATTAGGCAACTTCCTTTCCTTTGGCAAAATGGGTCAAAAGAAGGACTTGACAGGCTCCGAAAAGTCAAAAATAGTAAGATATCGTGCAGAGGGATGCAGCACTCTTAAAATTGCCAAGCTTCTGAAGCATGATCATCGAACAATCAAGCATTTCATTCAAAATAGTTAACAGGGTCACAAGAAGCGTGTGGAAAAACCAAGGCACAAAATAAACTGCCCATGAACTGAGAAAAGTCAAGCGTGCAGCTGCCAAGATGTCAAGACGCCACTTGCCACCAGTTTTGCCATATTTCAGAGCTGCAACATCACTGGAGTGCCCAAAAGCACAACGTGTGCAATACTCAGAGACATGGCCAAGGTAAGAAAGGCTGAAAAACGACCACCACTGAACAAGACACACAAACTGAAACATCAAGACTGGGCCAAGAAATATCTCAAGACTGATTTTTCTAAGGTTTTATGGACTGATGAAATAAGAGTGAGTCTTGATGGGCCCGTGGCTGGATTGGTAAAGGGCAGAGAGCTCCAGTCCGACTCAGACGCCAGCAAGGTGGAGGCGGAGTACTGGTTTGGGCTGGTATCATCAAAGATGAGCTTGTGGGGCCTTTTCGGGTTGAGGATGGAGTCAAGCTCAACTCCCAGTCCTACTGCCAGTTTCTGGAAGACACCTTCAAGCAGTGGTACAGGAAGAAGTCTGCATCCTTCAAGAAAAACATGATTTTCATGCAGGACAATGCTCCATCACACGCGTCCAAGTACTCCACAGCGTGGCTGGCAAGAAAGAGTCTAAAAGAAGAAAAACAATTGACATGGCTTCCTTGTTCACCTGACCTGAACCCCATAGAGAACCTGTGGTCCATCATCAAATGTGAGATTTACAAGGAGGGAAAACAGTACACCTCTCTGAACAGTGTCTGGGAGGCTGTGGTTGCTGCTGCACGCAATGTTGATGGATTCTGTCAGTGTTTTGATCCGTTCACCATGGAGGGCAGGCTTTTGAGTGTCCTTGCAAAGAAAGGTGGCTATATTGGTCACTGATTTGTTTTGTTTTGTTTTTGAATGTCAGAAATGTATATTTGTGAATGTTGAGATGTTATATTGGTTTCACTGGTGAAAATAAATAATTGAAATGGGTATATATTTGTTTTTTGTTAAGTTGCCTAATAATTATGCACAGTAATAGTCACCTGCACACACAGATATCCTCCTAAAATAGCTAAAACTAAAAACAAACTAAAAACTACTTCCAAATATATTCAGCTTTGATATTGAGTTTTTTGGGTTCATTGAGAACATGGTTGTTGTTCAATAATAAAATTAATCCTTAAAAATACAACTTGCCTAATAATTCTGCACTCCCTGTATATATATATATATATATATATATATATTAAGGGTGTAACGATACGCGTATTCGTATCGAACCGTTCGGTACGAGGCTTTCGGTTCGGTACGCATACGAACCGAACGATTCAGACAAATATAATGTTTTCAGCGCAACAATGCTCAACAAGGCATCCCATGATGTGACAGGCAACATCTGCCTTCCCCGCCCACCTCCAGTCAGGCACACACTGCACTCAGGGTCGGAGTAAGCTCAATTGGCGCTCAAACCGAAAGTTATGCCGCTTTCAATCCGAAAAAGCCGGCGGAGCTGGGTGTTGAGATGATGCGGGGTTTGTCCCGGACAAAAGCGAAGACCGAGGGGCGCTGAGATGATGCAGGGTTTGTTCCGGACGAAAGCGAAAGGGTGGAAACGCGCCGCGGACTGACTGCACTGCAGCTAGCAAAATGGCTAGTAGCTAACATTAATGTAATCCTCCTATAACCAACAACGGGTCTGGCGTTTGGGAGCACTTTGCTTATTCCTGCTTTCAGATCCACTGAGATGGCAGGTGACGGTCAAATCAAGCAGATCTCGTTTGTATCCACATGTGCTGCCGTTAATCCGTGAGTCAGGTAATCAAAAAATAGGTCGCATGATATTTAAGTATACGTGGGTCACGCGTGGGTAAGATCAATTATTGGTGATGCAAACTTTAACTATTTACTCTAAAATATTAAGGTGTTTCAAGCAATCTTGGCAGACTGGCACAACTATGCTTTCATTTAAAAAAATCGCTCGTCACGGCTATATGCGGTGAACATCTCCGTTTTCACAGGTTTCTGAGTTTTCTCATCATCAATCACTTTCAGTCTGGGAACATGTTCAGTGCTGCGAAT
>LR812525.1:33473752-33628752 GCA_903798195.1 Danio kyathit | reverse complement strand
CCTCAAATTCTAGTCTGTGCCATAATTTCTGACCCCAACTTATTTTTATTTATGGCCATTTATCATGTTTGCATTTTATGTCATGATCACTGTTCTTAATTACCAGTTTGTTTGAGCTCATGTAATAACTGTCATCAGGTCCTATTGACAATGCATAGTTTTTTTTTTCCAATGACACACAGCCCAACCATATTATTATTATTATTATTATTAAATACACCATATTATTGGTGAATTTGCTGCTAACTGTGATTCAACTGACTGTCCTAAACTAACTAAACAATATCAGATATGACTAGAGATACCCGACCAAACCAAAACCAGACACAGAAACAATTTTTTTCAGTGACTCAGTGTAGGTTCAATGTTAGTATGTGGTGGCAAGTCTTTATGAGTGATTCATTCGAGTCATCCACTGATTTTTTCTAAACGCTTCATTCAGGACAGAAATAAGTGACTGTTTATGAATTAGTCATTCAATCCTTTACAAAACCAATTCATATAAAAACAGACTCAGACCGCAATGAAACACCACTTAAAGTGTGTGTCAGTGGGTCTGCTTTGGATTTTTTCATTGGTCGACCAAATGCAGAAAATGGTAATGCTGTGCTTTAAGTTCCTCAATTTTAAAGGGCACCTATTTTACCCATTTTTTAAGATTTAAGAGAAGTCTTTTGTGTCTCTAGAATGTGTCTGTAAAGTTTCAGCTCAAAACACCCATCAGATTATTTATTATACCTTTCAGAATATTAGGATTTGCTGCTCTGAACACAATGCAGCTGTTTTTGTTGCTTGTGCCTTTAATGCTAGTTCTCCCCGCCCACCGTTCCCACGTGCCTGTCAGAGTGTGCCTCAATCTCCACCTCGGCTGTGTCAGATAAACAGCACAGTGACAGACATGAAGGAAGCAGATCTCACATAACGTTTGTGAGAAATACTACAGTAAGAACTTTCCCAATGATTACTTGATGTATTTGTTCTGGAGTTAATTAAAGCCTTTCTGCAACGAGGAGTCACACACAATGTTGTTACAAAGTTCACGTACATACAAACAGACACACACACAGCAGTGCACGTTTAACTTTACACTGTTTTTGCACGGCAAATATGACAGGATACACGCTAATATCCACTGCTGTATGGATATCCGTTATGTTAATGTACAAAATAAACCTGATTTAATGCCCCCAAACCAGGACTGAAGTGTCTTTTATAACTGTTATGACATGTGGCTGTGGTGATAAACTAAAGATGGTAAAATCACTGTAATTCACTACAAACATGCACTGTTTTAAAACGTTTAAACTTGTAAAACTCATTCTTGATCACATTTGATGATGATTGATGATCACAGAGAGCTGAACAGATCTTTTAAACCCAGTTGCTTTGCGCACGTCCTACGGAGACATTAATGCGCGGCTGTAAATCCATTTGGTGGGCAGGGAAATCGCACTCCTACATCACAGTGCGGTCGGCCTCAAAATGGGAGAGATTTGTATCCTATTTTAATGCCAGGAAATAAAAAATAAAACAAACTTATTGTGTTTCTATTACTCCAATATGACAGTGTACACACTATACCTACACACAGTTCTGTCCAAACGGCTTACAAAATGATGATTTTCATCATAGGTGCTCTTTAATATTTTGTTCTTTGAACTATTGTATTAAAACAGTGTCACATAATTGTGCATATAGTTCTATAGTTACACCAGAACATTCTCAGCAGTTATTTTAATGTGATAACACTCTCAAATTATTGAATAAATTAAAAAATACATTACAATGTTAACACTTACATGTAGAAGCCTAAAATCGATGTTTAATTAGAAGGTCTTGGTTCATAAGAAGCATTTGAATGCCTATATTTTGTGATTACACCTAATCTTGACTTGATCATATTGTACTGTGGGATGATAGCAGACTACATTTTTAAATAATTGAAAATATAAATTTGGTTTTGACAGGCAAGGCTTAAGCTATCTGGCAGATCTGGAAACGGCTATTCCTTATGGCCAGTTCATCCCAAGGATAAAGATATTGCATTGAATTACACTATATCTTTTATCACCCTCTTCCTGTATTTGATTTATAAGGGCTTCACCTCAGGATAATGTCTATCTAGTGATTGATGTCAACCATTACATTACCAATAAGTACAGCGAAGGGGAGCATTGGTCATTCAGGATGACGTCAAACAATCGGCTATACAATAACATGGAATTGTTTCCTCGAGAAAAGAAAAAGGTTTCCATGGAATATACATTTACACATCCAGCACTTATAGCCCTTCAGTTTCTAAGGCTAATGCATCATCATTTGAGAACAGAACAAGCAGGTTATTTTTGTTATAAATGTGTACAGTATGTAAGAAAAAATATACATACACACCAGTACCGTACAGTCAGTGTAAGTATACTTTAAGTGTCTTAACTTCAAAATGTAAGAGTAATAATGTCACAGTGTCAATGTCAAAATAATAAATGCATATTCAATCAATACTTATGAATACATCAAATAAAAGAATAAGTGATCATACTAGAATGTATTTAATTTTAGTGTATGTATTTTTTAAATGATATTCTGTGCTGGCAAATGGATAAAACCCAGTGGTTTATAAGACACAGAGAGATAGAATATAGAAATATACACTTCATATACTGTAAATACTTCCTAATATAGGCACTTCATATATATTTGTGTTCTTGAAAATGTTTAAAAACCTTTACTGATTAAATGATCAAAATAAACAACTGTTCATTTATTTTCCAAGTAGGATCAATAAAGCTATTTTAGTTTGGAGGAAAATGTCTACTTGCAACCAAAGAGACCGAGCTCCTTAATAATAATGTCAATATCATCCTGATTGATGAATAGAAAACAACAATACTTGTGTGAGCAATTTCAAGGAATAAAATGTATGGCTCTCACTCTCCTTAAATAAGAATAAAAGATGCAATAATCCTTCCGTTTACTTTTTTTATTTATCTGTCATTTTCAGCTTCTGCAGCAAAATGACTCAGCGGTTAGCAAAATAGAACTGCTAGAGAAAAAGCTTTCAGAATTTACCTCGATTTTATTCAGGTTAATCTAAAAGAATGGTTAATGGAGTCTAAAATAAATTAATACTTAAATTAACCGAAAGCACCCACAAAGATGGATATATATAGTAACTTGACATCAGAACGATACATTTTAATGCTCAGTACAATCTTTTAAGACTGACTGATTCTTACCATGGTTACCATGGTTGGTAAAATGGAATTGTGTGGTACTGTATGCAGAAAAAAAAAAAATCAACATAGGCTCATTCTGAAAACGTACTGTAGCCCTATATACATTTCTGGAGATCCCAAAATATGTAGCCAGAGGAACGTATGGCTGCATTTCATCTTTAAAACGAATGCTACAGGGCAGCATGATGCTGTTCCTTTTCACGCTTACCAGCTGACCGCTTACCTCTGAGTGGTTGGCTTTTTAGTTTTTACCAGTTTGTCCAGTGGCTCGTTGCGTATGTCAGAGGATTTGAGACGCAGAGCGGAGTTGACGATGGTGACAGGGTTCGAGTCTGACAAAGAACGGTTCCATAAAGTAAGACAGACAAAAACAAAAGCCAAAAAATAAAATAAACAAGAAAATAACAGGGTGAGAATATGGTCAAATCCCAAAAAAATGTGGTAAAAAGCTGCCGAGAGGGCTTTTCTTTTTCTGGATTGCTTATCAAAACCCTGCGATTTGGGTTTAGAGCTCATTGCATACATCAGAGGATTTGAGACGCAAATTGAAGTTGACCACAACGACGGGGTTTGAGTCCGGCGAATAACGGTTCCAGAAAGCAGGTAAGACAAAAACAAAAGCCAAAAAATAAAAATCAACAAGTAAATAGCAAGGTGAGAATGTGGTAAAATCTGAAAATGTGGTAAAAATCAGGCTGCCGTGAGGGTTTTTCTTTTTCTGGATTGCTTTTGAAAACACTGTCGGTTGGGTTTAGGGAAGTGGGTGGGTGGGTGCTGGTCAATCGGTGCTTCTTAAAACACTATCAGTTGGGTTTTGGGGTTGGGTGGGGGTATCAGTCAGTCAGTTGACATCGGCCTCTGGTGGTTTTACATGAGAAGAGTAGGCGCAAATGGCTCTAGTGAGAAATATTTGAGATATTAAAAAAAAGCATAAACAGTGGCCTCTGGTGGATTCATGAAAACAAAAACTGCAAAAAAAAAAAAAAAAAAAAAAAAAAAAACACACGTAGCTCCTGGGACATATTTCGCTCTCTCCAGAAATGTATATAGGGGTACGTAATCAGAATGAGCCTGGGTTGAAAAAATAAAAAAACAATCCAATGGCTCTATAATAGTAAAATAAGTGCAAAACATTGTTCAAAAGGAATATGGATTTATAGTTGACTAAAATCATGAACCAAATGCAAGGGTGTAGAATTAGCATGGACGGATGGGACGTGTCTTCACCAATATCCACAGATTAATAAAATTTCCCCACCAATAATTTAAATTGCCTCCAAAATAAAATAATGCTTTGTGGAAATTTTGCAGTCAAGCTTACTGTGCAAACTCGGGTGAGACATGGACATAAGCAGCTACATTTCAAAGAAAAGTGTCAGTCACTTGAAGTCAAGTTCGCTACAAGTCCACCATAATAGTAACCATTGATGTGCGATCAATAAGAAATTTGTTTCGATTTTGGCCTCCACGACGATTATGAAAAAACAACAATCGAGATAAAATGGTTATGGTGTCATATGCATCCACCTTTCCAGAAGTCTGCATTCATTTTTTGTCAAAGTAAAATCATGTACATTTACTTTTGCACCATAAGACATGCTTGATTTAATGTTGTATTCATTACTAATTGTATTTGATTTATTTATTAAAGTTTTTTTTAAAGTGCAAAAATGGCATTATTATACTTGCAAAAATGTGTTCAGATGCGGTGGTAAGTGATTATCCACAAATAAACCCTCAGTAAACAGAAGTGTTTATTAAACTACTTTTTTGTCAGACATTCCTTTAACTTTACATTTTAAATGGGAAGTTACATTAAAATTTAACTTTACATTAAAATATGAAGTTAATAATAGAGCTATACAAGCTTTTATACAGTTACCAAGAAACATCTACGTGAGGTGGCCACTTATACTTAAAGCTGCTTATCTGTAATATACTGAAAATGCATATCTCACACAAATATTGGTCAAATATTGCATATTCATCCTGCCTAGCACCTGCACTGTAAAAAATGCTGGGTTCCACACGATTCCTTCATGTTGGAAATGTCATTCATTCAAGAGCGACAGAATTTTAGCTTTTGTATGCGCCATTTCATTTAGTTTCTCTGGCGATTTCTGATCACTACACGAGGCGCCAGGCCTACTCCAAATAGTCTTTTCGGTGTAGGTAAATTGCCACAGACTTTTCATCATTTACGTATCACCTTGACCAAAACAAAAAGAAAAGTGGTGTAAGCAAAATATTAAATAATGCTTGTGTAGCACAGATTTAAAATGCAAGACGCTCAGAATTTAATCAAAATTGCCGGAGCTCACCTAAAACACCCACAATTCCTTCATGTTGTGCCAGCACAAATCGATTAAGTTTATTGAAGTGGATTGAACATAAAACAATTAAGTTGTCCCAAAAAAATACGTAAAAATTGTGTTGTTTCAACTAATTTTAAATAAGTATCTTTTGAAACAGTCATATATTGTTGAGATCATAACTTTTATTCCCTAAACACTTTTTATGCAGGTAGCTCACTAGGAAAAAATAATCATTCCTAAGCTAATGTTAATAATGTCATCCTAATGCCTTTTAATTTTTAAAAAGCTTCTAAGTTTGAATCATTTCCTCCCACACAACCGAGAACCGTTTATCACTGAAAATGAATCAGAACCCTCAGATTTAACTGGCAGAAAGGTTCTGAGGTGAACTGAGAGGATAAAGAATAAATAAACAATTAACGCCACTCAACACGTCTTTAGCCTGTTTTGGTTTATAATTATCATCTCTCTGTTTATTCAGAGGTAATATATGTGGATGAGTAACTGGCCGTAATAAAATCAAAACCACAGTATTTATAATTAAGTGTCATTTCAGAAGAGCTTGGACAATTAGAGCTGATTTTCGAGAGGCAGAGAGAAGTAGATGTAGCAGGAAGAAACATGCCTCATATTTTATGTGTTATAGGGACATCGAGGCGATCTTCTATATCGCTCTCTCTTTCTCTCTCTCACTGCTGCTTTAAGCAATTCTGTTTTAACATATTCCAGCCTGCGATTGCATTTCCCTGGTGAGCTCCCCATCTCTGAGTGTGAGACAGTAATTAGAGCAGTGCAGTTTCTCTGTTCTGTGCCCCGTTTCTGGCCTTTAGGGAGAAAAGGCTTATACTCACACCTTACAGTGAGGAAATCAAAAGAGCAGCATTTGTTTGCTTAACATGATTTTTCCAGGAGCAACACTGTGTGTACTGCCATATTGCAGATGTGTTTGTGATATTTAATAGAGTGCAATTGATTTTGTTTTTTAAATAGTAAGAGACAAATAGTATTCAGCGTCAAGCTTATCTTTACAGTTTAGTGATAAGCAGATTTATAGGCTAAATTTGTGGTAAATAAATATGTGTATGTTACACTTACAAATTTTCATTTTAGAATAATATCATTGCTCACCAAAGCTGGATTGATGTGATCAGAATTTCTAACATTGTTAAATATTACTACAAATGTACAAAAAAATGAAAGTTTTCTTTTATTATACTTCACTGTAAAAAATGTTTGGTTCCACACAATCAATTTGAGTTGGGACAACATGAAGGAATTAAATTAGCTTATTAGTTTATTCAAATTTAAGTGGATTGGACACAAATCAATTAAGTTGTCCCCCAAAAAAACTCAAGAATTGTTTAATTGTTTTGTTTCAGCTTACTTTAAATAAGTAGTATGAACAAAGAGCAAACATACGGTTTGAGTGTTTATTAAACATTATATCTTGTGAAAGTAAAACTAAGTTTTCAGCAGCCATAACTACATTTTTTAGCATCACACGATTATTAACAATATTAACTGATTATTAACAATATTTCAATCTGGTGTGCTGCTTTCTATTTTTGTGTAAACTATGATAAATATTTTCTATGCTGTAAAAACTGCAGATGTTCCACATAATTCATTCCTGTTGTCACAACCCAAATAGATTAAAGTTAACTTAACAAATTTAAGGGGCTCTATTTTAACGGTCTAGGCGCAAAGTCTAAAGTGCAGGGTGCAAAAGCATTAAGGGAGTGTCCGAATCCACTTTTGCTATTTTAAGACTGGAAAAGTACACTCTGCACCGCAGGGACGTGCAGAGACCTTTTAAGGGGCAGGGGCTCAAATGGAAAAAAGGGCACTTTTTATTAAATAATAGTAATAATTGTAATTTAATAAATAAAATATATTATAATGAGATTATTAAGGAGATTTCACCCTAAATTCAACCTTATACTCACCCTTAAAAGGATAGTTAATTCAAAACTGAAAATTCTGTCACCATTTACTCACCTTTTACTTGTTCCAAACACATTTGACTTTTTTTCTTCTTCTGTTGAACACAAAATAATATTTTGAAGAAAGCGGGAAACCTGTAACCATTGACTTTCATGGTATTTGTTTTACCTACTCTGGAAGTCAATGATTTCAAGTTTATAGCTTTCTTTAAAAAATCTTTTTTTAATCTTTTATTCGTTTGGTGTTCAACAAAATAAAGAGACAAAGAAATGAGGGTGAGTAAATTTAAATGTTTGGGTGAACTATCTCTTTTCAATCATCCATAGCTAGCCTATATGTACATGTTTTATAGCTTCAATTGTCATTATATATTCTGTGTGACTGCAAAAACAAGAGGGCAATATTTTCACTATCCAGCTGTCTTTTCTCCATTACATTAGCCTGTATGCCTATGATATTGCCCTGGCTAAACTTTAGCTAACTTTTTACATGGTTGTTATTCAGGAGGATGTTTTGCAAGACAAAATAGCGTATTTGCTTTTGAACTTTTGGATAAATATCTGATGTTAAATTTGAGCCTCAGGTAGTCTTTTGTTAGTCGTTACTCACCTCCACACAATGAAGATGAATGACGGTCCGGATGAATTTACATCGGCGGTTCTGTCGATCATATCGCGCTGCCGTAACAGAGGTCAGCTACTAATATATGTTTTACACACACTCCGTCTTCAGTGTGTGTATGGGTCAGACTGTAAAGCTTTGGCCCAGATGCAGTCCGTGTGCAATGCGGTTGCAGGAGTTGGCATAGGCGCTAATAGACGTTAGGCTACTCCACTGTTGACACCTTACTTTCGAGGCGAGAGTAACAATGTTAATAGAGTCTTCGTTAGAGCGTTCGCCTCGCATGTGGTCTTTCATTTCAAATCGTCAGTTCGAGGCTCGCTTGGAGCGGCTAGACTAAAGCCAAGATATACTTTAAAATTTCGTTTTTTTATTGTTTGACAGGGAAAGCAGTCCTTAAATAGAACACACATTAACATACATATATTATATTATTAGTAGTATTTAAAAATAATTATTATCCCCAGAAAAAAGTGCACTTTCTCTCCAGGAGAAAAAAGGGCAGGGGCTCAAGCACCCAAAGCCCCCACCTCTGCACGTGCCTGCTGCACCGCTGCGCACGGTCTAACAAGGTTGTGCTTATTCTCTTAATGAGTTATGGGTGTGTTTTGAGCATAATGTGCATTAAACCAATTAGAGTTTCATCTCTCATTCCCTTTAAGAGTCAGTTACGTCACGCCATGGCACATTTGCTATTTACATGCTGGACTTTGTAAGTGGAAAAACTGAATGCCTTACTAGCAAGAAAAAGAGTTTAACAGACCATCTGCAGCACGAGAATAAAGAACGAACCTTCTTGGTCTCTTAACTTTCTCTTTACTTTTACTCCTTTACTTTCGTGGATCAGGAAATGGTGGTGTACGCACTGCACTAAAGACATCCATTAGTCTACATATTTAATTTCAATTGTTAAGCGCAAAGGTTTGTTTCAAAACTATTTCTAAATTCAGTTCTAATTATCCAAACACACGTCTTCTTATGCCCCATATGGTGATGCATTAGTCTACAAAACCCGATAGGTGGACAAATCTAAACTTGTTTTTATTAAAACAAATATAAATATGTATATAATAAATAAAACTGCTAATAATAATAATAATAACATTATACAAATGCAAATTGTCACTGTTGTTGGACCTGCATAAGCACATAACAAACACCCTCTGCGCTGGACTCTAGACTACCTTACCACTCTTGCACCTTAATGCACTGAGTGTATGATAGGGCCCAAGTCGATTCAACATTAATTCAATTAAGTTGTCCCAAAAAATCTCAAGAACTGTGTTGTTTTAAATAAGTAGTTTAAACAAAGAGCAAAAAAAATATTATTTGATTGTAATATTCTTTGATGTATATAAAATAAGAAAAAAAGTCAGCAGTATTTTATATTTGAAACTTTCTTTTTTGCAATATTGGTAACAATATTTACTGTCCTTGCTGATTAAAAGTATTTTCTCCAAAAATAAAAAAGACTTACGAGGAGCAAATTAATAAAATTCAAAGATTTTTTTATTAATTTAAAAACAGATTAACCTGGTGCAAAATATGAACATTAATTATTACATTTTATTTATGTATTACATTATTATATAATCTTTTTTTAATGCAATAAACAAAAACACACAATCATAACCAAAATTCACAAGTACAAGCACATTATTATACTCAACAATAGTAAAAAGTTGAATTCAAATGGTAAACAAACTGAAAATCCCAACCAAGACTGCTGTTGTTTTTATCTTCAATAGCCAAGGCATCAACCATCTCCATAAGAAACAGAACCAGAGCATGCATTTTAAAGCTGAAGTAAATCAGAATAGTACTACATAGAGTCAAAGGTGAACGGTTGCCACAGAAACAAGTCCCAAATGAATCATATATGCTGAGTCCACTGTATGTCAGGGGTCACTGCTATAGGGGCCAAAACTGGACAGCACTTATGTACTCAATAAGACCAGACAACACACTTGTACCAACACACACACATACTGTATACCAAAACAAACATGTCGTGTGCTTTTCTTGCAGTACATCGGGGTGCATTGTGAACAGAACCAACAACAAGCCTTATAAATCTGCTTCCCTATTCCAGACTAACCTCCAGAAAGTCGATAGTAGACAAGAACACTTATTTACTTAGCCTCACATAAATTGCTCTGTTTGGACATCTGTCGGCAGAGTTCGAGCAGCAAGGACATCCTCTAATTAACCCGACGAACAACAAAGATCAAAAACATAATCATTTGGAAAGGTATTATTACATTGTTTGCAAATTTTTTCAACAATGTTTAATCACAAGGAACATTTTCCATCATATTTTAGCAGAGGAGCATTAAAAATCCTAAAGCACTTCTTCCTTTGTATTTGTAATTCTTACAAATAACAAATCAGTATCAATATGATTGCACCACCATGAAAACAACCCAGATGCATCTCCTAAACCTTTCACTAAACCAACCCGTCGGTCAGAAACAGTAAAGTTACTATAGAATCGCCTTTATAGTCCATGTTGGTGGATCCAGGAACTACAGACTTAAGACAATAAAAAAAGGCAACAAAATGCACTAATGATAGCCAACAATAGTAGTTTGTACACATTTAAAAAACCTGGGTTGTTGTAACCCAACATTCAGCCAAATATGACCAAACCCAGCAGGTGTTAGGTTAAATTTTTTTATTTAAATTAAATTTTTTTAAAAGTAAAAAAAAATTGGGTCTGTCCATATTAGACCTAACGCTGGGTCACAACAACACAGCATGTTTAGAGTGTAATAACTGATCTTTTTAAGACTTCTGAATAATAGTGTGCTTTTACAGAACTGTTTCCAGCATTGAAGAAATGTTATAAGTACTATATACACTCACCGGCCACTTTATTAGGTACAACAAACTGCTCATTAACACAAATTTCTAATCAGCCAATCACATGGCAGTAACTCTGCAGTCTGCTGCAGTTCAAACGGAGCATCAGAATGAGGTGACTTTGAACGTGCCATGGTTGTTGGTGCCAGACGGGCTGGTCGGAGTATTTCAGAAACTGCTGATCTACTGGGATTTTTAACTGGGACCATCTGTAGGGTTTACAGAGAGCTGAGAGAAAGGCAACAGTAGCTCAAATAACCACTTGTTACAACTGAGGTATGCAGAAAAGCATCTCTGAACGCACAACACATCAAACCTAGAAGCGGGTTGGCTACAGCATCAGAAGACCACACCGGGTGCCACTCCTGTCAGCTAAGAACAGGAAACTGAGGCTACAATTCGACAATAGAAGACTGAAAGAAGATTGCCTGTTCTGATGAGTCTCGATTTCTGCTGCAACATTCGGATGGTAAAGTAGGGTCAGAATTTTGCATCAACAACATAAAAGCATGGCTCCATCCTGCCTTGTATCAACGGTTCAGGCTGCTGGTGGTGGTGTAATGGTGTGGAGGATATTTTCTTGGCACACTTTGGGCCCATTAGTACCAACTGAGCATCATGTCAACGCCACAGCCTACCTAAGTATTGTCGCTGACCATGTCCATCCATTTAAGTTTAGTAATATGTATGTGTGTGTTAGTGTAATAAATGTTCAATGTGTCAAACATTGTACAAAGTACAAACCCAAGTTTTCCAAGATGCCACAACATTGCAGCCTCTGGTTATACTGTAAATGTTGAATTTTACAATAAAACAGGATAACCTTTCACAGGTTATTAAGAATGTATTAAGTTTGGTTTTACATGCGTTAATTAAATATAAAGTTTTTGAATCATGACATTTTAATGTTGTTTATATTTTGGTTGTTTTTTTAATAAATCATCTGCTAAACTCTATATACTCATAAACTGTAGATATTCATACATGCATAAAACTCTGGATGCAGGTGCTAAATTAACTTGCTCTTGACTGTTCATACAGTGCTTTGACCATTCCTTTCCATTCTGGCCACAGAAATAGCCAGTAATGAGGCATCTATTTATATACATCTATGTGTCACAGACTGTTTAAGAGTTACACATATGACACTTTCTCTTGCTATCTAAAACCAGAAGACCCACACGCCCATTATCAAAGATGGATACCACCAGGTCAAGTACTTCTGGAGTGAATGCACAAGATAAATCACTGCACCGAGACTAATATAAATGCTAACAGGTAGCTCTCTCTACAGGTAATGCAGACCTTCTCTGTGATGAGAAAATTGAGACGTCATCCATTGGAGACCTCTTTCCCCTCAGCAATCTTAACATTCCTTCTGCCTCTGAGCAGAAATACTAAATTAATCCCACAAATCAAGCATCTGCCATGGAGAAAGTATGTCTTTACATAAAAGTCATACTACGGTTCCACATATTAGTCAGAAGAACACAGACGACGTTCTGTGTAATTCATGAAGCAATTCAACCCATATTGGAATTCAGTCCTTGAGCTGCGGTGATGAATGA
Organism: Danio kyathit; assembly: GCA_903798195.1. Taxonomy (NCBI): domain Eukaryota; kingdom Metazoa; phylum Chordata; class Actinopteri; order Cypriniformes; family Danionidae; genus Danio; species Danio kyathit. The sequence goes on along the minus strand of LR812525.1, from coordinate 33,616,206 downwards.
TGTGAGAAGTGTGTGCCTCCCACCAATTTTGCACCATCTCACTTCTCATATTTTTCACTATAGTAAGACGTGTAAAGTAAGGTATGAGAAATATATATAAAACCTTGCTTTGGTAATACTTTATAATAATGGCCCATTAGTTAATGTTAGTTATTTACTAACATAATATTTAGCATTTATTTATGCATAGTTAAAATATAAAGTTGTGCTTGTTAAGTAAGAAATAAAGTACATTCAGGCGGTTGTTATCACAGAATAAAGCCAGAGAGGCTTATTGACAGTTTTTTTCAGACTTATATCAGCTGTTGCATTCAAAAAACTCTGAAAACAACCACCTGGATGTACTTTATCCTGTTTATTACAGTTACTTGTCACAAAACTAATACAAATTAGACACAAAACATTGTTCTGAGCCATAATAGTTTAAACAGAAGAATGGAGCATACACTAACAGTTAAAAAGTATATAAATAAGACCGATATAATATATTTTATATTTCTGACATGGACATAAAAATGCTTATTGGAAAGATGAAAGATGCACATACATTGCTAAGGTGCGCATAAGTAGGATAAACTTTATATCAGATAAAAGAAAATGTGAACAAGCTACAATGGAAACACATTTCCTAAATAAATTCCATAATGCGCATAAAAACTTATGTGATCATGCTATAACAGATCATGTAATTTAAAAAAATGGGAGCATTGAGATGGCATTTGTAGACAAACCAGCAGACCGACCACATTGCTCAGCATCTGAAATGTTATTTTGGTCATTCTAAAATCCCTTAGCCAAAATCTGTCGTCAGAGTGGTATTATTAACACCCAGTATTGTGTTGAGCGGCTGCGCTCCCAAAAAGCGATCTTGCACCTCCAAAAGCGCCCGCATGTTGCATTTCAGCTTGTCTTCTGAGCAGAGATGTATAAAGTACTAGAAACCCAGACTTAAGTAAAAGTACAAGTGCTCTATCAAAAAAGTGACTTGAGTAGAAGTTGAAGTGCTCTTTAAGCACCATACTTAAGTGGAAGTACTAAAGTATTCAACATTTTTTGCACTTAAGTATTGCAAGTAGTTTATTCTAAAATTTACTACTCAAGTACTGAAAGTAAAAGTACAAGTATTACGTTATGTAATTATTAAAGAAAGCAGTCCAAAGACATCCTATTGTTTTGTTTATTTCAAAAAGAACCATGGTTTACGATTTATAATATAAATAAAATGTTAAGTGAACATTGCAGCATGTTATGAACAGTGGGTATCTAACGTTAGTTAACTTATCTAGCTCTTACAGATAGCTCAAACTGCTGTGTTTGTGTTCATTCATTCATTCATTTTCTTGTCGGCTTTGTCCCTTGCGGGGTCGCCACAGCGGAATGAACCGCCAACTTATCCAGCACGATTTTACGCAGCGGATGCCCTTCCAGCCGCAACCCATCTCTGGGAACTTCCACACACACATTCACACTCATACACTATGGACAATTAGCTTACCCAATTCACCTGTACTGCATGTCTTTGGACTGTGGGGGAAACCGGAGCACCCGGAGGAAACCCACGCGAACCCAGGGAGAACATGCAAACTCCACACAGAAACGCCAACTGACCCAGCCCAGCCGAGGTTCGAACCTGCGACCCAGCGACGTTCTTGCTGTGAGGCAACAGCACTACCTACTGCGCCACTGGGTTGCGCTGTGTTTGTGTATGACATTATTTTTAACTTGATATGTTTCTTCAAATTCGACGGTGAATTTTTGAAGGCCATTATTTTGCAATCTTTTGGAAGACAGAGTATACACTTCATTCTATATGAACTGTCTTTCACTCCGACAAATGCAAACATGGACTCTAAATAGGGTCTTTTTCCTCATCGCCACGAACAGTTGAAAGTGAAGGAGTTGAAGGTGGAATTTCTGGGTTTTCCATGTCAAAAACAAACTAAAATGCTCTCAATACAGGCAGCGCTGTCTTCTTTGATCGTCTGAATGATGACGAGCCAGCTTATTCAAACCTATGACAGAGCCACCTGCTGCTCTTGCAGTGATAATGTGGGTTTGGAATGATTCGTAACATTTTTATAATTGTAACGAGTAACTATGCAGCACATAAAAAATCTACTGGAGTAAAAGTATTAAACTCATCGAAAATATGTACTGAAGTAAAAGTAGGAGAAAAAACAATACTCCAGTAGAGTACAGATACAATCTTTTAGTACTTAAAGGGCCACGAAACCCCCCTGTCTCAGCAGGGTGTTTTCACACCTCTAGTTTAAAAAAAGTCAGTAAAGTGGGCGTGTCCAGCTCTGGGAGTGTGGGAGTGTCGGGGGAGGGAAAGAGGGAAGGACTTGCAAAGAAGGGAGTTTCCATTTGGGCACGTGCTGATTTCACAGGCAAAACATACACACAGACGCAATATGTTTGATACCGCACGGCGAATGGGAGAAAAAAATCTCTGTAACTTATGTACTCGGTAGGTAGCGTCAGAAAGTCGTGTGTGTATAGACTATCCTGTCACAAAATGCGGCGAAAATCCTGCACGACGGATCTTTCAGTCTATAATATTGTACTATAATATTGCAGTGATATTAACATACTCTAAACTTAGTAACTAAATCATTTTGACTGAGGTATGTCTTTAAAAACTGTCTTTAAAAAGCTGCGCATCGATGGATTGCTCTTCAGTGTTTGGACTCTCAGTAGTGATTATTAACCCACACTGAACTGAGCTAAACTGAACTGAACTTAATCTCTGAAAACTGAACTGACACTGTTTCAATTCACTATAATCTTCCATGTGAAGCTGCTTTGACACAATCTACATTGTATAAGCGCTATACAAATAAAGATGAATTGAATTGAATTGAATTAAAAACTGAAAGAGCACTGCTGACAATACAAACTAACTTTGCAATCTGGGTTAAACAAAGGGCATTGATCACACACACTTAGCAAATCTGTAGACAGACAATCAAACTGGAGCTGTGTCAATTTTATTAAAAGGAGACGAGCGGCAAATCCGGATTTCACCATTTCCAGATGCGAAAAACTCTCGGGTAAAAAATGTTCCTTACAAACGCATTTCTGTCGCGTGCACTGTAATCCACACGCGATTCCAGCAGTTCTCTCATAGATGGAAAATGAAAACAAAACCTTTGTTGCAGCACACAAATAAATGCAACACCGACGACCCGTGTCCCCAAATTCTAGTTCTTTCACTTGTTTTGGCAACACAACGTGGCGTCTCTCTGCCGTCTGAACGCTGTAAACAGGTAAACAGTCTCCGGAGCTATCATGCATATTAATGAAGTTTCACGTCATACACAATAGAGCGCGCTGATTGGGTTGAAGCACGTCTTTGTCATGAATTAATGCCGCACACTCAGATACGTCACAATGTTCTCGAAAAGACAGACAGCCACTCTCCAGGCTGGATTTACACCTAAGTATCTCATGATCGTTACGTCGCTTCAAAAATTCGTTTCAAGCCGGAAGAACGAATTTGCTCAAAATAACGCAAAAACAACTAATTTTCACTCTTTAGTGCAATATATGTGTCCTAATAGTGTTTATAGCAGCGTGGGACACATATATGACTGTCAACAGCTCCAAAAATTTGTTTTGGTGTTTCGTGACCCTTTAAGTACAGTAGTGAAGTAGTTCTACTTCGTTACTATAAATCTCTGCTTCTGAGGTTCAAGTAATGTATTATTTAAGAACAAGGATCAAAAGTTCTCTTACCACAGCAAATTCCATTTTTCTTTTAGATATTTTGGCACCAGTTTATCAGGAAGTGACAATATTGTTCTCATTGATTGGATGTAAATTGTGCTGTATTCGGAAATGTTTCATGCAATATTCCAGTTTTGCCTATAAATCTAATTTGAATCTTTCATTGCAGTTCATTTTGCTGTGGCAATGCCTGATAAATCCAATAGTATCTGAATGCAGCCTTTATGATGCAAGCTGAGATTGCATCTCTCAGAGATGGAATGTCAGACACAATGCACTCAATGGAGCTAGTGACGTCACTGTGACGGGTAGGGTTAGGGGTGGGGTTAAATGAGCGCATTCAAAAGCATTGCATGCAGCTCAGATTGCATCTGCACCGAGTCTGCAGCTAGACCCCTCTCGATAAATCAGGCACTAACCTGAAGGATAGTGAGTGGATGGAAACATAGCTAACAACATCTGTTATCTGGGAATAACATCCCTTGAAATGTAATGACTGACTATTCAGATTCAAGTCAGCAATGTAATAACATTAGTTATTACACAGCTCTTTGGAATCCATGATTCGTATTGGTCAAGCCAAGAAAGTTATTCCCAGATAACAACCACTGAAACTAGTAACACTAATAACACATCAGGGTACTTTGAATCATCTTGACAGTATCCATATTTATATGCTTATCTGTCACACCACTGTGCTTGACTGTTTGGCACCATCTTTCCGATTAAATAATAAGTAAAGTATTATACGTTGCTATTGGTTTTTGTTTCTGTGAGCTTGATGTCCAATTAAAAGTTTAAATTAATTAAATTAAACTAAATTATTACAGCTTATATCTATGTTTTTGTCTAATTGGTTGTTTTCTCAGAATGCCTGAATCCAAGACATGGAAGATCAGCTTATCAATTTGTGGCAATAGCAAGAATACAATGTGTTCAAACATTATCATTGTAAATTCTTGCTCCTGATCATCCACCATATTTAATCTCAAGTCTTGGAAGACTTTGTGAAATTACCCATGTTCAAATGTTTTGGTGGAGCAAAACTGTTTAATCTATATTTTTTCCCTTATGTTTATGGTCTCTCACATTTTAAAGATCTTAAAAAAGAAAATAATTTAAAAAGAATTAAAAAACAAAAACCATTTAGTCTGTCAGTGCAATAGCCTAGTGGGCAGTGTGCCAACCTACTGTATATAGTGCAACGGCAGGCGTCCTGAGAAAAAATCCTGGCTAGGCATGGGACGATAACTGTTTTCAAGGTATACCGCGGTTTGGAAAAGTCAAGGTTTTAAAACGGTCAACATTTTCTGCTATACCGTTCCTAATGTATGAGTACAAATTTTATATTAACGTTTTTTTTTTGTTATGTTTTGTTTAAGACAACAGTATCTTCTTCAGCAGAAAAGATATCCAAAGATGCCGTTTTAAATTGTAAAGTAATCTGTGTTTTTGAAACTAATTAAGATAGCAAAAGTAAATGATTCATTTAAATTATTTAGCCTGACATGTATACTGCTTAAAAATATCCTAAATGTTTCTCAAAATAAAATATATTGTGTTGGCGCAATAGCCTAGTGGTTAGCACGCCGACATATGGTGCAGTAGCACGTCAGGGCGTCCCGAGTTCAAATCCCGGCTCGAGGACATTTCCCTACCCTATCCCCCTCTCTCGCTCTCCAACTTCGCTTCCTGTCTCAATACTGTCCTATCTAATAAAGGCAAAAAGGCCAAAAATAAACCTTTAAAAAAAATATATATATATAAACATAGCGTCAGAATCTTATACCGGCCCATGCCTAGTCCTGGCTCACAGACCTTTCCCAATCCCCCTACCCTCTCTTTCTCCAACTTTTAATCCTGTCAGTACACATTGTCCAATCATAAAAAAAGCTAATATGGCAAAAATAAATCTTTAAAACTTAAATCTTTTACTGTGCAGTGCACCCAGCATTGGCAACAGTAACCAAGCAGGCTGAGCATACTGTAGCAAAGGGTCAATTAAACGCAACGATTGTCTGCTCCTGTGATTATTATGAAAAGAAGAGAAAAAAAGGCAGGAATAAATTATCATCAGGTCTGTCTAATGGCCATTGCGAGGCACCTTATCAGCTTCCTAATGAGATCACTTGACATTAATTTGGATAATTGGAGCAGCCTCCCCACTCTTTGACAGAAATATAAAAATGCTTAACTACGTCTATTGAAGTTCGCCTGTGCTGAAAACTATCTCCAGCAAACACCTTGCCTGTGTTAATGGGGATGTGGGATTGTTGATTAGACGATCTGAGAGCAACTCCAGAGCTGATGAGGACGGCTGTCAATTGTAATGCTCGCGTGAGCTGTACGTGTATGAATCTGTAATCAGAGCTGCTTCCGTTAAATCCCAAACTAGCTCAGGGCATCATTCTAGAGCTGATCTAACAGAAGCTATGGGTTGAATAAAATAGATGAGGGAAATGCACTTACTGCGGTGCTGGTTAAAAAATGACTACAATCAGTTCAACAAAACATTGTGCTGCTTTGTCTCCATCGCAGCAAGCGTATTTGCTGGGTATCATACAGACAGAACTATGATCTGGGATGTACTCGAGTCTGATGTGCTGGCAGGAATTGTCTCTTTTATCCATTCATCAGAGACGGTGCTCAGTGATGGATAGTATTCCCTTTGTTTGCAGGAGAAGCACCAGCTGTTCTCTGAAGCACTGTCTTTGCCATAGGAACACTTTCTCCATTTACCTCTGTGCCCTATCACCCACATGCATCCGCCAGCAATGAACTAGCCAAAAGGGTCTTGGGGAAACAGACAGGGGGACATGTGCTGCGTCTGAAATCGTGTACTGACGATAAAGTGCGTGTCCTTTTTTTTTTTTAAAGAATCCAGGTGTGTATTAATACAATCCCAGATGTATCGCATGCCATATTGTTCTTCTGACCTAACGAAATTTGCTATTGTCCTTCTCCAAAAATGCATTAATCTAACACCAATAATAACTGTAAACCTCAAATGAGACAAATCTGAATCCAACTGGGACTCGAACCAGCGACCTTCTTGCTGTAAGGCAACAATGCTAACCACTGAGCCAACGTGCTTCAAAGTTGATGCAATTCATTCATTGTAAAACAATTTGAAGCATCGTTCAAAAGGTTCAGTGCCATTAAACGCAATTATATTTCCTGCATATTAAATGCATTTTAGAACATAACTAAGCAATATAAAAGCAACAGTGAAAAGAAACCCAAAGTACATCAGGTAACTGAAATAGAGAAAAAACCTTGAAAGAAACCAGGCTCAGGGAGCCAACCCGATATCATAATTATGCGATTCGCCTTATGTCTTAATTATCAAAGTAACTTCCATTAAACTGCAAACAGTAAGAAAAGTGTTTTACTAAGAACTGAGGATAATGAGATGGCGGTATTCTCCTCGCAGTTACAAGAATTAACAAATTACTTTCAGCAAACCATGAATAATCCCAAAAAACCTGAGACAGCTTTTTCTGCAGCATTACTATTGTACAAAATACAAAGAGAAATTGATCTGGAGAAGCCGAACAGAAGGGACTTTCTTGCCACAAATATCCTTGTAATACTAATAACACATTAAAATACCTAACATGACATTATTTTGAGACAGATAAAAATAAAACATAAGAAAATACCCTTCATCTTTTACAACATTCAGATTTAGATAAGAGTAATTTGTAGCTAGGCATGGGCCGGTAAAAGATTCTGACGGTATGATAACCTTGGATAAAAATATCACTGTTTCACGGTATCACGGTATTGTGATTACTGCTCTAAAATATATTCTTTTAAATGTCTGGGTAAAAAACTAAGAAGAAAAAAATCCCCTTTGAAAACAATATTTTTTTTTTTTGAAAGATTTAAATTATTTTGGAGCAGTAAACACGTCAGGCTATATAATTCAAATGAATTATTGACTTCTGCTGACTTCATTTGTTTCAAAAACACAGATTTCTTTACAATTTAAAATGGCATCTTTGGATATTTTTTCTGCTGAAGATACTGTTGTGCTAAAAAACAAAAAAAATGTAAATAAAAAAAATCTCACACATACCTTAGGAACGGTATTACAGAAAATATTGGCGGTTTTAAAACCTTGACTTTACCAAACCGCTGTATACCTTGAAAACGGTTATCATCCCATGCCTATTTGTAGCACAAGCTCATTATTTGTATTATTTAATTAATAATTCAAATTGAAAGGCCGTTCTTTCATCTCTCTGACTGTTACGACTAAAGTTTATTCATTACTTTTTGTTGCACATTGCATATGACTTTTGATCTTTTGTCCCTCCTTCTTGTGTTGTTTTTATGTCCCATAAGCTGCCATTATAATATTGTCCAGGATCTGATTGGCTGCTGGTCATGGAGAGCTATAAAAGGGAACTTACGGCAGAATTTGAGGAGCTCATTTGTGATGCGACGGTTGCTGGTGGAGAGCTCCTGGATTTCCTTACCCTTCCGGCCGACAACCAAACTTTAATATTGTCCAAATGTCCATGTATGCTTGCAGCTTTTTGAGAGTTTGAGCTTGTCAGGGTGGCCTTATTTTTATTACTTTTGACTTTATGTTCAGGGAGGAAGGTAAGCTTCCTGTATTTTTTTAAAGATTTACAGATTGTTTAGTTTGTTTAATTTGGAGATTCTTTTGTTTGTTACTTTGACCTCTGGCCACCGTGACGAGATGCCCATTAAAATTGCTACTTTTTTTTCTACAATAAAATCTATTCAATTATTCTCAACTGAGTGTCCAAGTTTGGTTGTCGACCAATGAGGATTTTTTTTTGCATACGTTTTTTTTGTTTTTGTTTTCCTTGGGAAATCCACCACCCACAAGCTTTTTCATTTATTAGTCCCATGTTGTTTTCCACTAGACTTGGGGCGTAATACTGACACTTAAACTGACAGTTTTGCACATTTGCACCAGACACTTTCTTAAAATCACTCCATATATCTTGAAAAACCAGCAGTAGAAACATTCCATGTGCACCAGACACTTTACTCAAACTCCACCTTACAAGGACTCAATAAGAAAAACAACGTTTACTTGTGAATTTACCATAAATCCTGTTGCACTACTTGTTTTCATCAACCTTAAATACCTTCTTTGCACAATATCTTGCACAATATTGTTAAATCTTACGTAGGCATGGGACGATAACCATTTTCAAGGTATACCGCTGTTTGGAAAAGTCAAGGTTTTAAAACCGCCAAAATTTTCTGCTACACAGTTCCTAAGGTATATGTAAGACCTTTTTTTAATGTTTTTTTTTTTTTCATCAGTATCTACCACAGAAAAGATATCCAAAGATGGCATTTTAAATAGTAATGAAATCTGTGTTTTTGAAACGAATGAAGATAGCAGAAGTTTAAATGTTTAACAGAATGTTTACTGTTCCAAAATATTATAAATATTTCTCAAAATAAAATATATTGTGTTCAAAGGGGATGAAAATTCTTGTTTTTTACCCAGACATTTAAAAAGATCATATATTAGAGCAGTAATCACAATACAGTGTAATCGTGACATTTTTATCCAAGGTTATCATACCGTCAGAATCTTATACCAGCCCATGCCTAGTCTTGCGTAAAAGTACTTGTTTAGTCTGTCTTAGTTTATGTGTATAGTTTAAGTATGTATAGTATATGCATTAGGGCTGCACAATATATCATTTCAGCATTGATATTGCAATGTGATCATTCACAAGAGTTGCATCGCAGCATATGTTGAAATTGTACCGTAACTTTAATAACGATTAATTTTATTGAATTATTTATACAACAAAAACCGCAGTAATATTCTGCATTTGATTATTCAATTACTGCTTTCCTGTTAAACTCCTCGGAAGACAATAAAACCTTGTGCATTTAAATTGTATCTTTTTCTTTATTGTATTTATCTATGATTGTAGATTGTTTATTATGACTTGTGCAATCTGAAATTACACATTTTTTGCAAAGAGAGATATTCAAGTCATCTGGTGAAATTATATTAATTCGCAACATATGTCTCAGAATAACAAAATATTGCAATGTTAGATTTTTCCGATAACGTTCAGCCCTAATATGGATCGTTTAAATTGGCTCTTACATCCAATGTTGTTCATATTTATGATTATGTTTATTTATGTAGCACCGTGGTCCTGGGAGACACGACTAGGCATGGAACGATAACTGTTTTCAAAGTATACCTTGGTTTGGAAAAGTCAAGGTTTTAAAACCGCCAAAATCTTTTGCTATACCGTTCTTATGGTATATGTAAGATTTTTTGCTTTGTTTTTGTTTTTTTAGGACAACATTATCTCCAGCAAAAAACATATCCATATCTAAATTGTAATGAAATCTGTTTTTGAAACTAATCAAGACAGCAGAAGTCTAAAATTTATTTGAATTATTTAGTGTGACATGTTTACTGTCCCAAAACACTTTAAATGTTTCTCAAAGTAAAATATATTGTGATCAAATGACCCAGACATTTAAAAAGAATATATTTTAGAGCAGTAATTATTATACCGTGACATTTTGATCCAAGGTTATCATACCGTCAGAATCATATACCGGCCCATGCCTAGACACGACATTTTGTTCCAGTGTATGTCCACACATGTAGCAGACTGACAATAAAGCTCAACTTGAGTTTATTTCTCTTGAAAGGTCATTTCTCAAACGGGAAGTGTCATGCATTTATTTATTTATGGGTTTTTTTTACATGCTACAAATTATGTCATTGACTTGGCCTCCCTATGATCTCAAAATACTATTAAAAATAATGCATGTAGGTGTGGCAACCCTTGACAAATCAGGGACTAAGTCAAAGGAAAATTAATGAATGTAGATGTAGTTTATCTAACATAAAAGCTGTCAGGTAACACATTTTGTACCTTTGTCTTTCCGTCAGATTTTCATCTACTTTTGGTTGGTCAGGTTCATGGATTAGTGGTTAAATTCCCCATGGGAGAAATGAGCATAGATTGATCCATTATGGAATATTTTCATTCCACAAAAGATTATATACAGCAGAAAAAGCTTTTTTATGAAAAGGTTCTTCACACTATGAATGACTTGTGGTTCTTTGAACTTTTCACTAAGAGATTATTTGGGAAATCATAATAGGTTCATCTATATGCCATCACTGTGAAAACTCCTTTTTGGTTCTCCCTAGCCAGCATCTTTATTTTTTACAAATATAATTTCACAACCGGTGACATGGTGGCTCAGTAGTCGCCTCACAGCAAGAAGGTCACTAGTTCGTGTCCTGGATGGGTCAGTTGGCAATTCTGTGTGGAGTTTGCATGTTCTCCCTGTGTTTATGTGGGTTTCCAGTTTCCCCCACAGTCCAAAGATATGCGGTATAGGTGAATTAAATAAACTAAATTGGCCATAGGCGTCACGGTGGCACAGTGGGTAGACTGATGGCCTCACAGCAAAAAAGGTCGCTGGTTCAAGCCCCAGCTGGGTCAGTTGGCATTTCTGTGTGGAGTTTGCATGTTCTTCCCATGTTCGTGTGGGTTTCCTCCGGGTGCTCCGGTTTCCCCCATAGTCCAAAGACATGCGGTATAGATAAATTGGGTAAGCTAAATTGGCCGTAGTGTATGTGTGTGTATGGGAGCTTCCCAGTGATGGGTTGCAGCTGGAAGGGCATCCGCTGCGTAAAACATATCCTGGAAAAATTGGTGGTTCATTCGGCTGTGGCGACCCCTGATTAATAAAGAGAATAAGCCGAAAAGAAAATTAAAGAATGAATGAAATTGGCGGTAGTGCATGTGTGTGCATGTGATAGTGTTTCCTGCAGCTGGAGAGGGCATTCGCTGTGTAAAACATATGCTGGATAAGTTGGCAGTTCAATCCACTGTGGTGACCCCTGACGAATAAAGGGACTAAGCCGAAGCAAAATGAATGAATGAATGAATCTCACAACCAGCACTGCTAAAGAACTATTCAAAATGCAGAGCTCACTAATTGACCAGAATTTTAACATCCCATAGCCCCACCCATTTTAAAATACATTTGAATCTTACGGTTTAATTGGATTAACCTATTGACTTATACAGCAAATACACCTTTGCATATGTTATATTTAGAAGTGTGCATAAGGGCACATTATACATAATATGTACTTCAAATGCTCTATTTTAGCATGCCCTATGGAGAAATGCTAGAGTAAGACTAGTTCCTCTGGGGAGCAACGAGAGCGCAGTCACAGCATACCAATCACATCCTTGGTTTTGACTGAAATTTCAAATGTGTCACCTACTGCAGACATGATGAACTCTGGCATCACAAACAGAGGCACCGAGGCAGATCTCATGATGCCTCCAGAGAGCTGGATGCTGACAGTGGAGCGGAGAGGATGCTGCTGAAGCCTGGCTAATAAATAAAGGAGAGATAGCCTACGCTGCAAACAGCACGTGTTGAAATCAAACCGCGACGTTTGGCTCTCCAAAAGCAACGCTGATGCGCAATAACCACTATTGTAAAACACAAAAATGACGTTTAAATGAACATATAACAGCACTGTTTGACAGAAGACCTTCTCTATTCAGCTGTCAAATAGGAAAAATGTCTCCAGTCGCCGTGTTACAAGCGGTTTTACGAAAAGGAAAACACAAGTACAGCATCACGTTTGCAAAGTATCATTCATTTTGACTAAAAGAAGCCATTTGTTGTTGTTTCTCAAACGAACCACGAACTTTGTAGATAACTTCTGTCATTAAAATCAGCGTCTCCTATCACTGCAATGAGCTGGGGGTTGGTAAGTGGTCAACATTCCTCGTCGCGTTTTACTTAAAATCGTTGCAATTATTCAACACTAACATAAATAAAAATCAGATTTTGGCAGACTGTTTACAGTACGACGGCGTCCTTACCTGTCATAACTCCATCGGCTGTAAGACATGCTCTTATTGTTGCTCAGTCCGTCCATGGTCATCGGTGGACAACAAACCCTCGATTATGCGCGACGCGAGCTGTGTGATAATATTGTTTGCGTCTTGTGTTAAACCTTCTTCTTCTTCGCTAAACTGAACGTCTTCAGAATCAGATGGTTCTAGTGGAGAGCTGAATGCCTTACAATACAAAAGCGTTTGGTTGAGGGTTTTAAAACAGGCGGACTGAACCACTGACTGAGAGAGGGGAAATGTCAGTTGTGGAATACAATGAATGAGAGCACACCTCTGGATTATATTCCCGAAGAAATATCGCAGTCATCCGCCTTTTAGCCAGTGTAAACCGAGAGAACTTGTGCTGTTTCTTTTTTATATATAACAAGCAGCCAAATGGCTATAGGGTACACTTCTGTAGAGATGATAATGCTTCAAGTATGTATACACAATACATGCATAATTATCAAGTCAGTAAATCACTTTTCCAAAAGCACGTTGTGAGATAGCAGTTCCAAAACAATATGTATGTACAGTACACTCACCGGCCACTTTATTAGGTAAACCTGTCCAACTGCTCCTTAATGCAAATTTCTAACCAGCCAATCACGTGGCAGCAACTCAATGCATTTAGGCATGTGGACATGGTCAAGATGATCTGCTGCAGTTCAAACCGAGCATCAGAATGGGGAAGAAAGGTGATTTAAGTGACTTTGAACGTGGTATAGTTGTTGGTGCAAGACGGGCTGGTCTGAGTATTTCAGAAACTGCTGATCTACTGGGATTTTCATGCACAACCATAGGGTTTACAGAGAATGGTCGGAAAAAGAGAAAATATCCAGTGAGTGGCAGTTCTACACAAATGCCTTGTTGATGCCAGGAATCAGAGAATTGCCAGACTGGTTCCAGCTGATAGAAAGGCAACAGTAACTCAAATATCCACTCGTTACAAACAAGATATGCAGAAGAGCATCTCTGAATGCACAACACGTCCACCCTTAAGGTGGATGGGCTACAGCAGCAGAAGACCACACCGGGTGCCACTCCTGTCAGCTAAGAACAGGAAACTGAGGCTACAATTCACACAGGCTCACCAAAATTGGACAATAGAAGATTTATAAAACGTTGCCTGGTCTGATGAGTCTCGATTTCTGCTGCAACATTCAGATGGTAGGGTCAGATTTAGGCATCAACAACATGAAAGCATGGATCCATCCTGCCTTGTATTAGTGGTTCAGGTTGGTGGTGGGGGTGTAATGGTGTGGGGGATATTTTCTTGGCACACTTTGGGCCCATTAGTACCAATTAAGCATCTTGTCAATGCCACAACCTACCTGAGTATTGTTGCTGACCATGTCCATCCCTTTATGACCACAGTGTACCCATCTTCTGACGGCTACTTCCACCAGGATAACGTCATCTCAGACTGGTTTCTTGAACATGACAATGAGTTCACTTTACTCAAATGGCCTCCACAGTCACCAGATCTCAATCCCATAGAGCACCTTTGGTATGTGGTAGAGATTCGCATCATGGATGTGCAGCCGACAAATCTGCATCAACTGCGTGATGCTATCATGTCAATATGGACCAAAATCTCTGAGGAATATTTCCAGTACCTTGTTGAACATATGCCACGAAGGATTAAGGTAGTTCTGAAGGCAAAGGGGAGCCCAACCCAGTACTAGTAAGGTGTACCTAATAAAGTGGCCGGTGAGTGTATATATAAATTGATTTTGGAAACGTTTTTTTGGAAAAATGATTTACTGACTTGATAAAAGACTATATTAGGAAAAGGAGGGTGAAACAGGTTTTTATTTTTTTTGCTTGCATATGAAACAATACATAATGTAACTGCAAAAGAGATTTAAATTACACCTAAAAAATAAAATAGGCCTATACTGAATGCCATGAAGGATGCAATGCAATAGAAACTGCTAAATGAAGATGTAGCCATTGGACAAGAAATTCTCATGGTGCTAAACCAATCCCTGCAGTCATCCAAATTTCATTTAGTGTATAACATACAACAATTTTACTTTTATTATTAGTTTATTCATTTATTTATTACTTTATTTGTATTGCCTTTTTTGTTAAGGTAACCATATTTTTTGACAGTATACATGTATTTACTATGTAATTTGGCAGTCAATAGATTGCAATTAGTACTACAAATACCATGATTAAACCATTGTTACCAAAAAATGGTTAATTTGTGGTTACCATGGTAAAATGTTCTTCTAAAAAATCTTTACAAAATATGAAGTGCTGTTATTTATTTTCAAGTTGCTTGCTGTAGCTGCTTTATTTTTGAATCACCAACCTGTGCTAAAATGCAAACAGAAATCTATTAATAAAGAGAAAGAAAGTAATGAGGATCAGTTAGTGATCTGCCTACGTAAGTTCTGCACTCCTTGACCGGATCACAGCATGAATGGGCTGAGAAAAACACTGCTGGGGCAGAGGCGGGTGATCTGGAGAGTCCAACTGTCATTCAGTAAACAAAAAGGCGGATTATGTGGACAAAGTCACTAACCCTCAAAATACTGGAGAGAATAAGATAGGTACAAATAAAAAACGAAGACAAAAATCACAAAGCATCCAAAGAAATGCAAGAACGAAGAAGATCAAGTGCAACTGAGCATGCAAATGTTAATTGAAAAACTGGGAATGCATTTTAGTCATATGCTAATGTACTCCTGAAATGACCTGATGTTGTGTATAAAAAAGAAGAAGAAAAGAAGACGAGGAAGAAGAAGTAGAAGAAAATTCCTTCTCTTCATCTTTGGACCAACAATATTAATGTATCATTTTACTCACATTTAAGTATATAAAGTATAATATATTATATAAATAATATATAAATATAAATTGCTCTCTAGAATGATAATGACTACTGCCTAAAATTACTAAATAGCTGTTAAGTCACCCTAAAATGGTCCTTAATATTTTGTAAATGCAAGTCAGTGTGAGACTTAACATACATTTATTTTAAAAGAAAAATAATGAAGTTAAAACTACTAAAAACAAATAGTAGCATACATAAGACACCAAGAATTATCTATACAAAGTTGGACTATAAATAAATGTACTTAGATCTTGATTAATTTTCAAATAAAAAAATTCTAATATTAATTATAAAATTGAAAAACAAAATTGGAATATGCCTATTTATATGATTGCATGAAATTGTACATTTTTTTGCAATTTGTGTCCCCTTTAACCCCTGAGCGATCCAGTGTTTTGCTCACTGTATGCTAAGCCATTAGTTACAGGAAACCCGGAAACGCTAAGGGGTTAATTAAATCTTTAATTAAAATACCCCCCCACACACACTTGTAAGGACATCTCTTCTTTCATAACACGTTTACTGGCATGAGGGCGGGACAAACTGTCAAACCACAATGATCCAACGATCCAGCCAGTTCCTGATGGACAAAATCAAGTCCTGCCCTCCACAATTGTATTGGTTAAGAAGCCATTTACTTAGATGTGCAGTGAAGTATAAGGAAGAAAAAATGACTGACCTTCATTCTGAGTAGATGTATAAAATGCAAAATAAATAAAATAATAATAAATAAAATTGATTCATTAGTAAAATTAATTATTTCAAACTGTTAAAGTTTCATTCGTAAATTAGAAATATAATTACTTAAATTATCAAATAATAAAAACAAATTCAAAATAAACAAATAGCTAATCATTATTAAAGACTTTAACATTTTACTTAATGGGATAGTTCACCCAAAAATGAAGTACTCCACATACTCCACTTGCCCGTTTGAGTTTTTGTTCAGTTGTTCTGTTTGTTTTATTGAACACAAAATATGATGTATTGAAGAATGTTGGAAACTGTTACCATTGACCTCTATAGTATTTGTTTTTCCTACTATGGATGCCAATGCTTACAGGTTTCCAACATACTTCAAAATATTTTATTTTGTGTTCAACAGAACAACAAAACTCAAACTGGTTTGGAACAACTAGATTATGTGTAAATGATTGAACACAATTTTAATTTTTGGCTGAACTATCCCTTTAACCATCTTGTCGTGTTCACATCCCGCCCCTTACTTTAGTGTTCCCTGCTCTTGTATTAGCACAAAAAAACATTTTTCACCACCAAATTTTTATTCAACATTCCTTAGCTGTGAACAATTTTATTAAAATAACGGCAGTGAAAATACAAATAGGCACTGAAAATGTATTACAAAATGAACAATAGATGACAGAAATCAAAATACTTTGTTTCGTTACTAATAGACAGCTCGCTATCTGTCACAGAAAATTAAAAGAAAATTAAAGAAATTTAAGTTTTAATCCATCTGAATGATATATCAGCCAGCAAAACACAAAACAAAACTGTATCCTTTCCTGTGTACTGAGTGCTCGAATTTTCATTCAGTCCTTCAATTGGACTATATTAGTGTACTAATACACTATAGGGAATAGTGATTGGGGGTAGAGATGGTGAGCATGGACACAGAACTAGCACTAGTTATACATGGTCATTTTTGAGCGAGATGCTAATGGTCTAATCCAATAAAATATTTGATGCTATGCTAAGCTAAAAGTGCTCCTGCTACACACAAAGATAGGCTGAATGAAGAAAGAAAGAAAGAAAGAAAGAAAGAAAGAAAGAAAGAAAGAAAGAAAGAAAGAAAGAAAGAAAGAAAGACACACAGATGGGTTCATATAACAGACACCTGTCTAGTCTGTGTGAAGATATGATACATTGTTTTATTAGGAAGTTGATTCATGTTGGAGGATCCAACGATATCTCACTGCAATTCATAACTTATTGATTTAGTGGCTAATCCGTATGAATTCGTACGATCTCATTAATACAATTTAGAACGATTTGTTATCCCCAATGACAGTTGGGTTTAGGGGTGGGGTTGGGGGCCACGCCTCCTTTTAAAAATCTTACATTTTCGTATGAATTAGCCACTAAAATGACAAAATGTAAAATAGTTACGTTTCCTTGTGAGATCAGGCTGGAGGATTGGCACATAAGCACGGAAAAGAGATGTGTACCTGCAAAAGACATTGTTCAGTCTGAAATGTGCGAGCGAGCGAGTGAGCGAGTTAGTTAGTTAGTTAGTTAGTTAGTTAGTTAGTTAGTTAGTTAGTTAGTTAGTTAGTTAGTTAGTTAGTTGAGGTGGTGTGTATTGGGATGTTTTCTGTTTGATGGTTAAATATGGTCTGGATACCCATTCATTTTCTATGGCGGTCACTTTTGACCGGGAACACCTCAGGTGTAACAAGGTTGATTAAAACACTCAAAATTCAATAAAAGAGGTGATCATTACTTTTATATGTTTAAGTTCACAGTGTGGAGGATATCATAAGACCTTGAGGCAATAAAATGTAAACACAATAGTTATAAGTGTTTTAAGTTATAAATCGGTCAGATTTGACCGGAACACGACAGGAAGGTTAAGTACAAAAAAAAAAACAGTAATAGTACTTTTAAGTTCAATTAAAAAGGAGTACTTCATAGCCTACTTTTACAGAAATTATTAGAATATCTTGGTGGTTCATTCTGCTGTGGCGACCCCAGATTAATAAAGGGACTATGCCGAAAAGAAAATGAATGAATGAATATTAGAATATCTGTACTTTTACCCAGTTACTTGATTTATGTACTTCATTGACCATTGGTGAAACCTTCCTTTACCTGGGATTTAAAACAGTATTTAGACAATAAAGGTGCTTAAAGGTCCCGTGAAATTAAACGAAACTTTTAGAAACGTTATTATAACCATGTTAATCTTAAGGATATCTAGTGTGCTCCAAAACAGTGACAAATGTCACATTAACCCTCAGGGGTCGGCGACCACGTTTACGCCTTTTGAGGCGTCTTCTCCTAATAACGCAGAAAATAACATAAATTCCACTTTCAGTTTTGATCGTACAGATAAGAACAATATATCAATCAAATCTGTTAGGTGTCTACTTTTTTTTCGTACACTCACAACAAAAAAAAGTGTGTGCTTTTGCAAAATAAAAATAATAAACAGTGTACGCATTATTTCTTGTCTCTCCACGAACTGTTTTAGAAATGCGTAAATAAAATGAACTGAAACTCTCTGAAAACAAAACATACAGACACGAGACATATATCTATAGAAAGCTTTAAGTGTATACCTTTAAATAACACTATGTCGAAGATAAATATCCAAAGTTTGCTGTCGCTTCCACCTAAATAGATCAACAATTTATTTTGACATGACCTCATACTTCAGTTTCTCCCAAAATCTTCTGACCAATCAAATGCTTGATCTGATATGTCCCGCCCCCATAATGACACTTTTCATTTGGTCCTCATTTTATGCGCTTGAACTCAACCACTCTCATTGGTCTCTGTCTGTGTGTAAAACAAAACACTATTGGCTGTTTTTTAAAATGGGAGGAGCTACTATATGTCCTGCCCTGTCTTCGCGTTACAGTTGAGATTACATCAACCATTGCATTAAAAAGTGCACATTTCAAAGCACTTCAAGAGATCTTTAATGAATAGGGTCTTCAGTCCAGAAGAAGTCTTAATACAGAATTTTAATAAAAAACTGAAACTTATGAATGAAAGCGTAGATATAATACCCATTGGGCTCAATTTTATACTGTTGATACCCATCCAGAAAATCACAGAATCAGGCAGTATTTGAGATTTAAAAAGGCTGCTGTCACCAGGGTGAAGCACACATTTTTTTTCTGGGTTGGCTGTACATGCGCTGCCAGGCAAGTGGAGCTTCAAACATATGTTTGCAAGCCCAGTGACATTAAGCTGTCAATCCAGCCATTCATGATCCAGATGCCTGCCAAACAACAGCTCTAATAGAGAACAGCCAGTCTGAGGCGCTGTACATTCTGACCTCAAGAACATCAATGCTTTCCCTGCGTGCTCATCAGGGGTTGAGAGAAAAGTGTGGTAAGCTTATAGACCAGCTACATTCACAGACCTGTATGTTTACAGTATGCACACTGTTACCTAACTGGATCACCAGTTATAATGAGTCTCTACTGCCAACAGGTGTTGGTGACTGTTAAAGCCCACTTATCCATTTGAGTGTTGTAACTAGAGATGCACCGATACCAATTTTTTACAAACCGATACGAGTACGAGTATTTTGATTTGTGTACTCGCCGATACCGATACTTCATAGATTTGGTTTTAACTAAGTTTATTTGTTCGTTTTTTTGCTTTGTTTTTTGCCTGTAGCAAGGATGAACACCAAAATCTTTAACAGGAGGCTGTTCCAAGCCAAAAAATATACACATTGTTGAAAACCCTGCGAACCCAGACCTTGTCTATTAACGATTAAGCATGGACATTTAAAGGATGAGATATCCTTGCGGCTTACATGTGTGCACAACTTCACACATTACACAAGGTGTGTGCAGTGTACTGTACGTTACCTTATAGAGTCACTGTCATTGCATATTGGGGACGCATAAAACACTGTTTTGCACCATTCTTTCATATTCATGAGTCCTGCCTTTGATCCGCGGTCAATTAATCAAAAAGTACTAGATGTTTATGGGTGGGTTGCGGTTAATAGCTCATTTTAAAAATCACGCGACCATCATCTCACAATGTTTATTAATAAATAATCTTGTTTAATTAAAATAAAAGTGATTTCGCAATGCAGAGCCACTGACAAAGCCAACTGCAGAAAAACAAAGCAACCATCGTGGCAACCGCAGTGATCTCTTTTTCCGAAGTTCAGCTGTTCTTTTTTGCACTTGATTATTATGTGTTTAATGTTAAAAAATCAATAATGAATAGACCTCAAAAGTGTATCCTGTGTGTGTGTGCGTCTTCACTGAAGCCTCTCTCTTCTAAAACCGAAAGTTGTTTATGTCAGGCAATATTTCGGCTTTTAATCGAATGAAAAGTTAATTTAAATAAGCCAATATTTAAAAACTGCAGTAAAGTAACAGTGACGTGCGGCCACACATCGAAACTGAGGTCTGATCTATCTCTCTCTCGCTGTCATCCAGACATTGATACGGAGACGCCGCACAAATCAAGCCGCAAAACGGAGGCTGGTACCAGTTTACAGAATAGCTGAAGCCTTTGCGAAATCTGTCAAAATACAGCACTGAAATTTACAGGCATAAATGTCTTTGAGCCAAAAAGTCTAGGCTATCTGTAGGATATCTGACGCAATCAGAGCCGATGGTATGTACAATTTGTGTAGCCTAATAATTATATTAATTCTAATAAAATGAAAACCAAAATCAACAATTCATGGCATTTTTCGTTTGATAAAAAATATACGGAAACGAAAAAAATCAAAGGGTGACTAGTTTGAATTAATTTGTTTTAATATGAATAAAAATATGCTTAGCCTGTTTAAGCTTAGCGGTTACATACGCTGCCAATAGACAAGCCATTCAAAAATATTATTTTACTGTGTACTGAGTTATAAGGTATATTTTACAATAATAACTAAATGTAGCATGCCTCGCTGTCATTTAAAACATGCAATTCATAACACACCAGATCTGTAGGCCTATGTATGCAGTGTGTAACTGCGCACCCAGGGCCGGCGCGTCCATATAGAGGCGACCTATAATATATAATAGTGAGGGCGGCAAACGCGCCCCCAACGTACTGACTTTCATCTGCAACATCAACACAATCCCCCCTAAATAAAATATACGGGCCGTGAAGTTCAGCACTTGTCTTGCCAGTGTATGCTGCTGTCTGTCTTGTGTGTATAGCGCTGCAGTGCGCGTCAACAGCTGCTGAAAAAGCGCGCGTGACAGCTCAAAGCCGGTATCGATTTAACCACAAGCAAGATCATATAGTTATAAATATTACATTAACGATACTTATCGAAATATTTATACATTTACATGGTGTTTGAGATTGTGTGGTCTGTAAAAGCTGTCTGATCTTTACAGAAGCTGTAAACTGACACGTGCGCGGTGACCGCAGTGATGTTTAAACTCAGGCGCTTTTATTTAGCCTGTAGTCTTTAGATTTTTTTTTACATAATGTTCCATTTCTTAAAATTTATTTCATTTTTTTTATTTATAGTTTATATATAAAATGAGTGCTAGCTTGTTTGAGTGCTTAGCTGTGATCATTATGCAAGGATCATATTTCATATTCGGTTTATTCTTCAGTAGCCTAGGTTATAGATTCGTTAATAATGTATTTTATAAACAGATTGTTTAAAAGGACTAAGCTATTAACATATAATACATTAGGCTAATTAATACATTAAGACACTGAAGTCAGGTAGGGCAACAAATCACATCCATAGTGAATTACTGTTCAGCGGTATCGGTGCGTGGTATCGGCCTTTCATGTCCAATACGAGTACGAGTATTTTAACCAAGTATCGACCCGATACCCGATACTGGTATCGGTATCGGTGCATCCCTAGTTGTAACCCATAGCAATACACTACAAAAAAAAAAGTTTTCATCTTGTTTCTAGTACAAATATCTAACAATTTTTATATCATAATGCATTTTTTAGACAAGTAACAAAATATTGCCTTGTTTTCAGAAATACAGTAATACGTCAAAATTAATGCAGAATTTCCTTAAAACAAGCAAAATAATCTGCCAATGAGGTAAATGATTTTTAAGCCCTCACTGATTGCTGGAGAGTACTCCCTGTATCCTTCCAAACTACGAACCCCATAATTCTCTGCGTTCACACACCTGTTTCAAGTTAACTCTGATTACACACACAGCTACAGGACATATCATTAATTACTTGGAATATAAATACACTTTTCATTCGCATATCTGTTGCTGAGTCTTGTTTGTTGTTACAATTCCAAGTGTTTATTCTTGTTCATTCCATTCTGTGTTTTTGACCATTTCTTGTTTTGTGATTCTTTGCCCTTTTAATAAAAAAAAAGTTTTATTCTTGTTTCTAGTCCACATATCTAACAATTCTTATATCAAGATGAATCTAGACAAGTAACAAAATGTTGTTTTGTTTTCAAAAATAATATGTTAAAAATAAGGGAGATTTTCCTTAAAACAAGCTAAATAATCTGACAATGGGGTGAGATAATTGTTGTGATTACCAGCAGTTTTGCCCTCATGGATTGCTGGAGAGCACTCCCTGTATCCTTCCAAACCACAAACCCCATCATACCCTGCATTCGCACAACCTTTTCAAGTTAACCCTAATTACACAGCTGAAGGACATTATGATTGATTAATTGGACTATAAATACAATTTTCATTCGCACATCCATTATTGAGTCTTGTTAGTTTGTTGTTGCAATTCCAGGTGTTTATTCTTGTTCTTTTTGGAATTATGGATTACACTTTGAATTTGTCTTTTTGCCTTATTGGTCTGCATACTAGTTTTCGACCCCTGTCTTTCCGAGTTTTGCCCTCATGGATCGCTGGAGAGCACTCCCTGTATTCTTCCAAACTACAAACCTCATCATACCCTGCATTCACGCACCTGTTTCAAGTTAACCCTGATTAAATACACTTTTCATTCACACATCTGTTGTTGAGTCTTTTTAGTTTGTTTATTCTTGTTTGTTTTTTCCATTCTGTGTTTTTAACCATTTTTAGTTTGGTGATTCTTTGCTGCCGGTCTTGAACTTTTTGCCTGTTGTTTGGATTACGCTTTGGATTTGCATCTATTGGTTATTGAATGACATAAAAATACAAAACACACAAAAAAAATCAAGCCATATATATGTATATATATATTTTTTTTTTTTCCCTACGGGATACATTTGTGAAGAAACTTGCTTTATAAGAAGTAAAAACCTCATTGATGCATTATTCATTTGAAGATGTTTTTTTTAAGATTAATATTTAAGGTCTCACTCCATACTGAAAACATTGTGTTGGATCTATATGATCTAACTATGTATCTGTTTCACAAAAATGATTTAAGAAATAAAAACAGGGTCACACTTTATTTTAATTTATAATTCTCGATATTAACAAACCATTAACATTTCATTCATTCATTCATTCATTCATTCATTTTCCTTCGGCTTATTCCCTTATTTATCAGGGATCACCACAGTCTGTCTCCCATTTTGCAATAAACCTCAAAAAATACTTAATTTTTACACATACAACCAAGTATTTACAATTAGTAATATTATACTTTTTTCATTTTCAATTTGATTTCGTTTTTGTTTGTTCGTTTGTTCGTTTTGAAGACCGTTGTCCTGCCAGTATTTCATTGACTTTTTTGCTTCAAATTAAAGATTGCAATGCTGTTATTCTCCTCATAGCTGTTAAAATTGGTCCATGGCTTGTAATGCTTTAACACACACATCCAAGTTTTAGGGCAACCCAGTGGCGCAGTAGGTAGTGCTGTTGCCTCACAGCAAGAACGTCGCTGAGTCGCAGGTTCGAACCTCGGCTGGGCTGGGTCAGTTGGCGTTTCTGTGTGGAGTTTGCATGTTCTCCCTGGGTTCGCGTGGGTTTCCTCCGGGTGCTCCGGTTTCCCCCACATTCCAAAGACATGCAGTACAGGTGAATTGGGTAAGCTAAATTGTCCATAGTGTATGAGTGTGAATGTGTGTGTGGAAGTTCCCAGAGATGGGTTGCGGCTGGAAGGGCATCCGCTGCGTAAAATCGTGCTGGATAAGTTGGCGGTTCATTCCGCTGTGGCGACCCCGCAAGGGACAAAGCCGACAAGAAAATGAATGAATGAATGAATCCAAGTTTTAATCGCTATGGAAAAATTTAATTAAACAGGAACCAGTGCTGCAGAAAAAGTGGACTGTCACAAATTTTTATATAGAGTACTATAATGCATGACGGTAATGCTGTTCGGCAAAACATATTGTATTATTCAAATTGAACAGATTATCAGATTCATTTTCCTTCAGCTTAGTCTCTATTTCAGAGGTCACCACAGTGGAATGAATCACCAACTATTCCAGCATATGTTTTACACAGTGGATGCCCTTCCAGCCACAACCCAGTATTGGGAAACATCAATACACACTCATTCACACACACACTCATACACTATGGGCAATTTAGTTAATGCAATTCCCCTAGAACGCATGTCTTTGGACTTTGGGCACCCTGAGGAAACCCTCATCAACATGGGGAAAACATACAAACTCCACACAGAAATGCCAACTGGCACCAGCCAGGACTCGAACCTGCGACTTTTTGCTGTGAAGCAACAGTGCTAACCACTGAGACACTGTGCGACCAGTATCAGATTACATTTTACAATAATATTTCTTTCATGCTTGTTCAAAATGTCATGTTTTATTAAATGCATTGCTAGTCAATTTTTTTCTAAATGTTTGCAAAATTTACCTGTAATTTTTATTTCATCTCAGTATAGCAAAACCATCCCAGACTCTATTTCCTAGTAAAAACACTGCGGTCTACTAGATGGTAGAAATGACTGCACCGGTAGTTTATGATGCTTTTGGGAAACTCAGCTCTGTCTCAGAGTAAGATTTAACAATGACTGTATATTCACATTTACAGTTGCTAGTGAACAGCTCACATAAAACTGACACATATAGCAACAACTCTATACATCTGTCGCTGGAGTGATTTGATTCTGTTACCTGACATTTCAATAGTGTGCCAACAGCCCTTCTGAAGCCAGTCTCTTAATTTGGTACGTTTTCTAACATAATGTTATCAGACGCTTGTAGACCTCATGAAAGAAATCCCAGCAGACTCAATAAATATTAAAACAAGCTGATGGCATAGCACAGTATGTTGTCATATGATATGTTGTCATATCATTCCCACTGGAGCAATGTCAAAGAAAAAGACAGCAAAACAACAATCTTGACACTTAGTGACACATGACAAAACATCGCAAGGAGACCACAACTATAAAGATAAATATATAGCGAGACGAGAGAAAGAAGAAAAAAATAATAATTATATATATATATATATATATATATATATATATATATATATATATATATATATATATATATATATATATATATATATATATTATTTTAATGAATTAATTTCCCTTTGGCTTAGTCCCTTATTTATCAACGGTGTGTCCTACAGGTGGTTGTCAAGCTCACTCACCAGCATGGAGCACACTCGTGCATCATAATGTTATGTGATGCATTGTGTGTACACTTTACTAAAAAGATAGGTCTTTAATCTAATTTTGAACTGAAAGAGTGTGTCTGAGCCTCACACTTTATCAGGAAGGCTATTCCAGAGTTTAGGAGCCATAAATGAGAAGGCTCGACCTCCTTTAGTGGACTTGACCCATGAGTTTTGAGATCTGAAAGAGCGGGTTGAATTGTAGCGAGGCAGAAGATTGGTAAGATAAACAGGAGCTAGAATATTTAATGCTTTATAGGTAAGAAGCAATATTTTATAATAAACACAAAACCTAACAGGCAGCCAGTGTAAGTAGGATAAAATTGGGGTGATATGATCACATTTTCTAGACCTGGTAAGAACTCTGGCAGCTGCATTTTGCACTAACTGAAGTTTATTAATAGAGGATGCTGGGCAACCAACGAAAAGAGCATTACAGTAATCCAGCCTAGAAGTCATAAAAGCATAGACTATTTCGGCATCTGAGATGGACAGTATACTTCGTAACTTAGCGATATTTCTCAAATGAAAGAAGGCATTTTTTGTGACGTGGGAGATATGATTTTCAAAAGTTAAGTTGCTGTCTAATATAGCAATATGTACATATTGTGATGTACATCCAATTGAAATGATCCTAAAATGAGAAAAAAAGTAGGGTGGTGCAAGATTTCATCTTTAGGAACCAACTGGATTGTTGGAAGATGGGCATTGCTAACAAAATGGAGAAAGTTTGAAGAATTGATGAAAGCAGGGCAGAAATTAGATGCACTGATAGTCCCGCCCAAAAGGCATTCATGTGACCAGAAGTGAAAAAAGTCATTTTGAGGGGGGAGGGAAGGTTATGGTGTTTGATTAAAGATTTTAAGGGCAAAATGATTTTTTTAAAAATAGTGAAGTCAGCAGATACATCATTTATAACAAGCACTGCTATATACATACTGAGACATGACTATCTAGAAAACAATTGGTTATACAGTGTGAAAGAATCGTACAAATACAAGAAAGTTCTGCAAGCCAGGCTCGCAAATTGAAGTATAAAACTAAAAATACCTAGTTTCAGTGTCTTTATAATGCTTCCTTTGAAATTGCTGGGGGAAATAGTTTGTCATTTATATTTTACTATACTCATTCATTCATTCATTTTTTTTTTTTTGGCTTAGTCCCTTTATTAATTAGGGGTCACTACAGCGGAATGAACAGCCAACTCATCCACCATATGTTTTACACAGCGGATGCCCTTCCAGCTGCAACCCAACACTGGGAAACACCCATACACACCCTTTCACACACATACACTAACGCCAGTTTACAGTAGCTTACCCAATTCTTCTACTGTATAGTGCATGTCTTTGGACCTGTGGGGGAAACCAGAGCACCTGGAGGAAACCCACACGAACACGAGGAGAACATGCAAAGTCCACACAAAAATTCCAACTGACCCAGCCGGGGCTCGAACCAGCGACTTTCTTGCTGTGAGGCGATTGTGTTACCCACTGCACCACCGTGATACCCATTTTACTATACTGTGATTGCTAAATTAGTTTGGTTAGATTAATAAGTTCAATTAAATTACATTACATAAGCTAAATTCACTGATCAGATGCATTATTAACACTGAGGACATCTTCTGGTTACAAGGGGGTAATTTCAAATGATAAGCATAAACAAAAAAAAAAAAAACGATTTTTTTTGTCATTCGCCAGTGTGGACACAAATATATTTAGCGTTATATATTTATGAACATCATGTTTGTCATGGGCAACCCAGTGGTGCAGTAGGTAGTGCTGTTGCCTCACAGCAAGAACGTCGCTGGGTCGCAGGTTCGAACCTCGGCTGGGCTGGGTCAGTTGGCGTTTCTGTGTGGAGTTTGCATGTTCTCCCTGGGTTCGCGTGGGTTTCCACCGGGTGCTCCGGTTTCCCCCACAGTCCAAAGACATGCAATACAGGTGAATTGGGTAAGCTAAATTGTCCATAGTGTATGAGTGTGAATGTGTGTGTGGAAGTTCCCAGAGATGGGTTGCGGCTGGAAGGGCATCCGCTGCGTAAAATCGTGCTGGATAAGTTGGCGGTTCATTCCGCTGTGGCGACCCCGCAAGGGACAAAGCCGACAAGAAAATGAATGAATGAATGAATGTTTGTCATGAATGGGCCTTTACTCTCAGAACTAAAAATATACAAACAACAAGAAACCACACACAATCAAAATGATCAAATAAACTAACTCACCTTCCTGGTCTACGACTACACTGCTGACTAAACCGGAAACAGCCAGGTTCATCACTTTTTTGACTTTTCTTGACACATTTCCATTGTGGTCTGCTCTATTTGCAGTGCGTTTCTGTATTTGCATGTGTTGATGCGCATGTTGTTGTCAAATCTGTAAAAATAGTAGGGGGGTTTGATGCATGTTTTCTTTACTTGGAGCACATTTGAGTTCTCTCGGACACCATTGTGAAAACCCTCCCAGGGTTTCCTAAAAAACACAGCAGTCACTGCAGATAGTAAATTATAACCTATTAAAAATCTATTTGAGAAACATCTTTGTAAAATAATGTTCATTCATTCATTTTCTTTCCGGCTTAGTCCCTTGATTAATCCGGGTTCGCCACAGCGGAATGAATCGGCAACTTATCCAGCACATTTTTGCGCAGCGGATGCCCTTCCAGCCGCAACCCATCTCTGGGAAACATCCACACACACTCATTCACACTCATACACTACGGACAATAGCCTACCCAATTCACCTGTACCACATGTCTTTGGACTGTGGGGGAAACCGGAGCACCCGGAGGAAACCCACGCGAATGCAGGGAGAACATGCAAACTCCACACAGAAACGCCAACTGACCCAGCCGAGGCTCGAACCAGCGACCTTCTTGCTGTGAGGCGATAGCACTACCTACTGCGCCACTGCGGCGCCTGTAAAATAATGTATGACAAATAAATCATAAGATTAAATATTTTCACTAGCGCTGCTGAAAAAAAATGGGCCTGTATAGCGCATTCTGTACATACAATACTGCAATATATACATTTAATACTGTTCAATTGATAGAGTGAAATCATAAGCTTCACTAGTACACTGCAAAAAACATTTATATTAAATAAATTTCTGTCTTCTCCTTCAAAAAATTCAAGCATAAAGGAACACCACTTTTGTTTTTGGAAATTTTAAAGGTTCCCTAGAGTTAAACAGTTCAGCTTTACCATTTCCTAATCCATTCAGCCAATCTCCATGTTTGGCGGAAGCACATTTAGCTTAGCTTAGCATAAACCATTGAATCAGATTAGACCATTAGCATCTCGTTCAAAAAAATCCCATTTAAAGCTTGCCTTTTTTTGTAGTTACATCGTATACTAAGATCAACGAAATTAAGACATTCAAAACTCTTTTTTTCACATTTTGAACCAGATGCTAATGGTCTAATCTGATTCAATGATTTATGCTAAGCTTAAATTGCCCCTACCAAACCTGGAGATGTACTTTCGAAAACAAAAAAGCAGCGTTACATTAATAAAATGCATTGCTAGCCAATTCCTTAAAATTATTTGTAAAACGAACCTGTAATTTCACATTTTTTTTAGACTAGCAAAACAATCCCAGCCTTTCCAAAAAACAAAGTGTAGGGAACAAATAAAGAACATGTTTGTGAACATTTCGCATTTCATGTTTCCTCAGGAAGGAAAAGCAAAAATAATGTATCACAGATAAATCATAGAATTTATTATAGCACCAGAGGCTATACAGGGGGAAGGAAAGATGTGTTAAACAAATAAAACACAGTATGGTTTGGATGTACACAGACTCTGGGACGAGGAAGAGCCATGCACTTCTGTTCTTACTTGCTTTCATCTTCATCCATTTTGCCGTTTACTGGTATAACGAACAAGGTTTTGTGTAGAATATGAACCTGAGTTCATCTGCTTATTCTATGTTATACACTATGAGGTGGACGGCTAGTTGGGTGGTTTATCAGCTTCAGTTCACCAAAAAAGCCACAGTTCCACATCCATTGGCCTTTTTTCAGTTAAAAACAAACCGAGATAATTAAATACTCCTCTTTACATATACACAGTTGTTTTCTTCACTTACAAACATATAAAAATACTCATTAACTAGTCTGATAAGAAAATAATGTATAAAAGTATATAGTAAAAACATTTAATCATGTCCATTCAAAAGATCACTTCCATCTTTTTTTTTATATTACATGATGATAAAACACGAAAACTAAAAGAGTTTATTTGTATCCCTCATACAGAAATGCACGCTGGAAATAAAACAGAAAGATGAGAATAAAGTGTGACGATGCAATAGTGATATGAACCCTTGGTGTTTGAATTATCAGATGGCAAATATCAGATTTAAATGTGAACGTCACAGAGATGTCAAACCGGATTATAAAAAAGGTCTTGAGGGAATGTGTGGTGTATGAATTTTATCTTGTGTGTGATGTATTTAAAAAAAAAAGGCTTGATTTTTTTCTGATTATGTGCATGAAAAGACGTTAAAAAGATGCCTGTGATGTCAGCAGTTCAACCGTCCCCTTGAAACCAAATCTTTACACTGATTCAGTCACTTAAATGCTTTTCCAAACCAACTTTTAAAAAGAAAATCACTGCAAATGTGAATTGAAAATACAAGGCCAGAAAAACACAACTTCTCGTGGGGTACTTAGTAGAGAACAGACAGGCTATTGTGCACAACTGAGCGAACGTTGTCCGAACATTGTGAAAACACTGTATATGTTGGAACCTGAGTCTGGAGAGAGTCTGTAGAAAGTCTGAGCTGAGAGTCAAGAAGGCTTGAACAATCTGGCTACATGTACATTACATTTCACAATCATAGAAGTTAAAGGGACAGCTCAACCAAAAAGATGAAAATTGTCATGTCATTCCAAACCTGTATGACTTTTGTGTGAATTACTTTTTTTGTCCAGCCTTAAAACTACATTAGACACTCTAGATTTTCATTCAGCAAAAAAAAGTATAATAATAATAATAATAATAATGTATATACGCATACACACATACAGGGGTTGGACCATGAAACTGAAACACTGGCCAATTTAGTGTTGGAGGTTTCATGGCTAAATTTGACCAGCCTGGTGGCCAATCTTCACTGACTGCACATTCCTCCAGTAAGAGCAGAGTGTGGAGGTTTAATTAGCAGAGAAGTTAATTAGCAGAGTAATAGCACAGTTTTACTTAAAATATTGCAGTGCACACAACATTATGGGCAACATATCAGAGTTCAAAATAGAACTCGCGTCTGGTGCAAGTCATTGTAATGCATCAAGAGCCATGTTATCCAGGGTAATGTCAGCATACCACCAAGAAGGATAAATCACATCCAACAGGAGTAACCGTGGATGCAAAAGGAAGCTGTGTGAAAGAGTTGTCTGGAAGCTAACCCAGATTGTATCCAAAAAAAAAAACAACATAAAACCATAAAAACTCTCCTGTTTTCACCAAAACTGTTTAATGGGAGCTCCACAGAGTCAATATACATGGCCGTCCTTTGAAGTAACCTTTGGCCACTCATGCCAATGCCAAAGTCGGTCTCAATGGTGCCAGCAGCGAAAATATTGTTCTCTCATGAGTCCACCTTAACTGTTTTTACCACATCTGGGAGAGTTACAGTATGGAGAAGCCCCAAAGAGGCGTACCACCCAGACTGCTGAAGCATGGGGTTGGATCAGTGATGGTTTGGGCTGCAATATCATGGCATTCCCTAGGCACAATACTTCTGTGGGTGCGTGGGTGTACTTTTAGATGGGTGGGTACCTGCCAAGGACTACTGAACCATTCTTGAGGACCAAGTGCACTCAAGAGTATCCTGAGGGTAGTGCCATGTATCAGGATTATAATGCACCAATTCACACAGCAAGACTGGTCACAGAGTGGTTTGATAAACACGAAAGTGAATGACCTGCACAGTTACCAGATCTAAGTATTATTGAGCCACTTTGGGGTGTTTTGAAGGAGAGAGTCAGGAAACGTTTTCCTCCACCAGCATCATGTAGTGACCTGGCTACTAGTCTGCAAGAAGAATGGCTCAAAATCCCCATGGCCACTGTGGAGGACCTACACCAGACCAAAGACTCTAGAATACACAAGACATGTCACTCGTATAGTTTTCAATAGGGAAAAGTGTAACATCAATATGGCGAATGAAGCCCCACCTACTAGTAAAGGAGCCAATCATCGATCGCTATAGACTGATGTTTCTCCACCTCGGACCAGACGTATGCTTTTACGACAGTTTGGTGTTCAACAAACACACATGAATCTCAGCGAATACTTGCTTCACAGACTTAAGAAATATATCCAGATAAAGCTTGAAATCTGTACTTGTAAATGAACCAGGTACACTTAAAAACAAAAGTTTTTTTTCTTTTGTAATCTGTATGAAACAAACGGGAGGTACAGTCCATCCTGTCAAATGCACATCACATGACAGCAATTACTCAAACACCCACAAACTAAACAAAGAGTCACTCTCATTACTGAAGGAGATTCGCTATCAAGACCAAGTTGTGGATTACTTCAGAAGACCAGTGTGATCAGACGAGCATTATTCAGAGGATGATAATGTGCAGAATGGCCATAAATGAGGTTGGTGTTGTGATTTAGTTTCTTTTGAGTGCACATGCGCATTAGCTCGGGCAACCTGAAAATATGCCGATTTTCTTTGATTTGAATGTTTAGAAACTAAACTTATGCTTATTGTTTAACTTTATTGGTGATCCAAATATGTAATGTAATCGTAAGCTTGGCTAACAGTTTTGGAGAATTTATGTGTCCCCATTCAGACAGAATGCCTGAGCATACTGCCCGAGAGGCGTTTCAAAGATGGCCGCAGAGTGAAATGACTTGCCTTAAAGGGACTTTGACAATACTAATGATTCATTGTGGTCTAAAACCAGGCATTTCAGTTTCATTGTCCAAGCCCTGTACATATACATACACACAAATACACACACTCGCTCTCTCTATTTGAAATGTTCGTATAATATTATATTACATTAATATTTTAATAATGATAAAAAATTACAATAGTGTTTCTTAGTATTATTTAAAAGAACAGTAGGTTTCCGTATCAAAAATGACTAAAAATGGTAATAAATATTAATAAAAAAATTTAAATTGTTATTATTTAAAATAATTATTATTACTACATTATACTTTTTAAACTTTGTTGTCAAGCATTAAAGGACAGTTCATGCAAAGATTTTAGTTCTGACACTCACTTTTAGGTTAAGAAACTTAAGGATTGGAATCTGAGGGTGAGTAAATGATGGTAGAAATCATAATTTCTGTTAACTATCCTTTTAAACCCTGGATCTTTTATTTTGACAGAAAACCTCTGGATGTATTAAGATTTTGAAATATTGTACTTTTTGTATTTTTTTTAAATATACATAATATTACAGTTAAATTTACCTTTCTAAAAATGTACAGTATGTCATATTGTTTAGCTTTGAATATTCAAAATGGCCATGTAAATATCATGTAAAATAATTGTGATGCATCTTTCTGACATTTTTATCACGGAATTTGTAAGTAACAACTATAGATTGTAAGCAAACTACCCAGTATCTATTTAAAAAGGTTGCATGTGTGTTTCGGAGACAAATATTTCGGTTTTGGAACAGTCCCAGCAGGCACGCAACATCATAAGACGTTAATATAAGGTTAGATTTAGGTCATAACGTCATGTGACCAAAATTCAATGTCTAGCCAGCGTCTAAGAACAACGTTATTTTGACGTCCAAAAACGACGTCAAATTACGTTGATATTTGGTGACCAAAATCCAACATCTGATATATGTCATAGTGGTAACGTCCACACAATGTCAAGGTGTAACATGAGTAGACATTGATATTTGGTTGATTTTAGGTTGATTTTAGGTTGGAAGTTGGATATTGATGTAGGCCTGACGATGGGTTCTGACGTCAACCTGATTTTCATTTCCAAACAAAATCCAACATCCCCACAGCATTGGGGTACAACGTCAATATGACATCATGTTGACATCCTGTGCCTGCATGAGAGTAAAAAATTTTCATTCTTCAGTCGAACTATCCCTTAAAATAATCAAATCCATACACGCCAAGAAGCCTCACAATGCAAAAAAGCAGACCAAAAAAAGGCATCTCGAGAAATAAAACTAAAAATTAAAAAACGACTTCACTACTGACAAAGTTGGCATCATGTTAGAGGCTATCTATATATGTACATTTCTGCGAGTATACATTACCATTTTAACGCATGTCAAAACAAGCTGGTCAAACTCGCGCACACACTATAAAGGTGGTCTCAACTCACACAAATTTTCACTTATGTACAATCGCTGCTTAACATACGCAAGTAAAAACAGATATGGCACGACACACACACACACAAACAAAGCTTCAGAACGTCATCTCTAAAAGACTGGTGACTAAAAGTAGTCATCCGCAATCCCAACGGTGTTTCGTTTAATCCTTTAAATCGCAGCAAGAGTACAAATATCACAAGGCAAGAGGGAAAAAAAAACCCTTCGAAATACAAAAAAAAAAGGAATTGTGTGTGTGCACGTGTGTGTTTTTGTAAGAAGCGATGTTTAGTGTTGGGGCACGATTACCATATTCTAGGTCACGCTGATGTCAGTACTCTAGATGAAGGTAGAATGGTGAGTTCGGTCAAGATTTTGTCAGTTTGGTTCTTCTAGTAGTGAAGTCCTAGAGGCACAAAGGCCCCTGATAAGGCTATGAGAGCGACTGCTGATTTGAAGACATGCACATGTAGAAAGGCAGCGTACTGATCCGCACAGGACGTGATGTCAGAAGGCAGGGTGTGTGGGGGGGAGGGGCCGGTGACAGCAGCTGGGTGATTGGCGGCACTAAGCGGCCAATCAGAAGATCACGCAGTGGCAGCCGCTCTTGTCCTTTTCTTTGCGGGTGGGCTCTGGTGAAGGTGGACACTCCTGCTCTTGGAACTTCCTGTAAAAGAGAGAGAGAAAAAGTCAGTATAAACACTCTCTCATTCACAAATTAAATGAAGATCTGACGCTCATACAGTAAGAGATATCTGGCTGACAAATTCATTTCTTTCAAGTTATTCATTTATTAATTCATTTTCCTTTGGATCATATTCCTTTCATTTATCATTGGTCGCCACAGCGGAATGCACCGCCAACTATTCCGGCATATGGTTTACACAGCAGATGCCCTTCCAGCCGCAACTCTGTACTGGGAAATACCCACAGACTCTTGCATTCACACACTACAGCCAATTGTGTTTACCCAATTCACATATACCGCATGTCTTTGGACTGTGGGGGAAACCGGAGCACCCGGCAGCACGCGAACACAGGGAGAACATGCAAACTCCACACAGAAATGCTAACTGGCCCAGATGGGACTCGAACCAGCGACCTTCTTGCTGTGAGGCGACAGTGCTAACCACTCATTGCAACCTAATTTATTAAAAAATTAAACAATTAATGTCAAAATGGTAAGTTAAAGTTGCCATGAAATGGAAATTAAGGTAGTTCTTTTTCCCCATATCGTGATATACATCCAGTTGAAACAGTCTTGAAATGTGTAAGAAATGTAGGGCGGTGCATGATATTGTTTACTGGGAACTGATTGGATCATTGGAAGATGGCCGTTGCTGACAAATGAAGGTAAACTGATGACAAAACAAAAACAGGGCAGGAATGAGATGCACTGATAGCCCCGCCCTAAAGGACTAATAGCCCCTCCTAAAGGCATTCCATGTGATCAGAAAGAAGAAAAGTCATTTCGAGGGGAAGGTTATGGTATTTAATAAAATATTAAGAGGGCAAATTAATTTTTACAAATGAATGAAATTCACAGATACAAATGTATAAATATAAATAAAATGAAAAGAGCTAATGTTAATTTCATGGCAACTTTAAAGCTCCAAAAAAAAAAAATTAGTCGAAATACTACATTTACTACAGTAAAAACAGGTTGAATTAAAATCATATACTTGTAAACATTTTGTTTACTCTGCAAACCACTGGTGATTATTCTTTCAAATTTAAAGTCCTGGTTCTAGGGACCCACTGCTTTTCACATTTTGTCTTTTTTTAATCTGACACAAATGCCGGTGAATGAGCCGAAGAACTGAATCAATTGTGTTAAAGGGCACCTATTTTACCCCTTTTACAAGATGTAAGATGAGCCTTTGGTGTCTCCAGAATGTGTCAGTAAAGTTTCAGCTCAAAATACCTATCAGATTATTTATTATATAAGGTACAATCTGCCCATTTTGGTGTCTGACTACAGTGTAGCTGTATTTGTAGCCTGTGGCTTTAAATCCAAATAAGCTGCTTCTCCCTGCCCACTGTTCTGAAATGCGTGTCTGCTTCTCATGCGTTACGTCAAATAAGCAGCAGTCAGTGACAGATATCCAGCTCATTAGTCAAAAATACCAAGTAAGTTTATTTCATGTATTTATGGTGAAGTTTATTCAAGCCTTTCTGAAATGATGAGCCACATACAAACGCTGTTTGCAGTACACACAAACACGCATGCACAAACACACATGCACGCACGCACAAACACACTCGCGCGCACACTCACACACAGATACATATGTGTTTACTGACAACATGCTGATTTTACTGTCTTTCTTCTTACAAACATGCTCTGTTTTAAAAACAGAATGAATTATTGAGATGTAGATGATCACAGAGCATTGTAACAAATTTTTTATCCCAGTTTCTTTGTGGACATTTGTTTATATGTTATCATGGAGACATGGCACCTATCAATCAATTCAGTGGGCAGGGAAAACCACACTGCTACATCACATTGGGCCTCAAAATCACTGGGATTTGGGACCTATTTTAACATCAGGAAATTAAATAAAAGAGACTTATTGTGTTTCTATCACCCCAATATGACAGTGGACACACTATATATACCTACACATAGTTCTGTCCAAACAGCTGACAAAAGTTGATTTTCATTATAGGAGCCCTTTAAAAAAGTATGGATGACATACAAATTGTGCAGAGAAGCAGGATTGAAAACCACTGATTTACATCAGTTTTCTTTTGCATGAAATAAATTAATAATAAAAAGGTGCCATGTTTTCAGACAAATAAAAACACTTTTTTCCATTGCTGTATGCAGATTGATGGGTCAAAATCAGTATGTATAAATTATATACACAGAAGTGATTTTATATACAATCAAAGCACATTATATACAAATAATGTAAGTTTGTATGACACTAAAATGTCAAAATATAAAAAATATTTAAAAAAACAAGTGATTTGAAGGATAGCATGGTCCTACTAGGCACTGCATCATGTATCTGTATATGCAATATGATGAGATCACACATATTACTGCAAGCTACTGCTTTAAACTTTTATCAAATGCACAGATTTTCAAAGTTAGCAATATGCAGTACACTAGCACTATTCCATTCTAACTACTGCTGTTTGTGTGCTGCCACCATCTGGTGAAAACACAGCACTTTTTTTACATACAGACACAAACACACACACACACAGGTTTGCTATCCTGGTGAGGAAGTCCCCAGAAAAATGTGTGCATTCACACAGAGGTTCAAGTCCCCACCAGGATAATACAACATTTACACACACACACACACACTCTCTCTCTCTCTCTCTCACACTTACCTTATGACTCGGACCAGTTCGTGGAAAGCCTGGTCTACATTCATCCGGATTTTAGCTGAGGCCTCCATGTATGTGACTTTGAGTTGTCGAGCGAGCTGCTGTCCTTCCTCCTGGGTCACCTGAACAAAATAGTTATCCTCCATTAAACTGCAGCACTTTTACATTTAACTTTGTTTCTTATTGGCTAAATGCTTACATTGTATGTCAAATATATCATGAAGTAAAAAAAAATAAGGATCAGTTTATCAAACTTATTAATTCTGTCATCAGTTATTCGCCCTGCACTTTTCCCAAACTTGATTGAGTTTGTTTCTTGGTGAACACAAAACAAGATATTTTGAAGAATGTTTTGAAGCCATTGACCACCATAGTATTTGTTTTTCCTACAAGTCAATGGTTACAGGTTTTAAGCTTGCTTCAAAATAACTTCTCCTGTGCAGAAATTAACTCAAAAATTTGGAACTACTTAATGGAGAGTAAACATTAATTTTTGTGTGAACTGTCCTTTTAATGCCGTAAACTGGGACAGGCTGAAGTTCTCCGTTCTATCACTAGGTGGCAGTGTAACACAATCTGAGTGTCCTTCAGTGGCACGATGCACCCAGTAACCCCATATATTTTATTACAAGCTCTCTCCCTCTCAGACACAGTGATATTTTTCACTCTTTCAGCACTCTTCATTGATTTTTCAGGACTGAATTTCATCCACTAATAATAATTGCATCTTAACAGCAACATTGTGTACTGTATATATGTGTATACAGTACTGTAATGTGTCATTTTACAATACAGTAATGTGTCATTTTACAGCAGAAACTCTGAAACAGACCAAAACTCTGCAACAGATACATTAAATTACAATGAGTCAGGGTATGATTTCAATGTAGATAAAGAGTGTTGAAATGTAGATATTACTGATTCAGTGTAGTTCTCTGAAATGACACTATATGTGATTCAAGTCACTCACTTGTCTCTGTTGCTCAAGATCGGCTTTGTTACCCACTAGAATCATGGGAAATTCATCTCGGTCCTTCACTCTCAAGATCTGCCGTTGAAATTTGTAGATCTCTTCAAAACTGAGGAAAACAAGGTAAAGCACAGCTATTAAAAATTACTTAAAAATTTAACAAATACACAAATAAAGTTCCAAGTAAATAAATAAATTCACAAATAAATTTAAAATAATAATAATTTATCTTAATAAATATAATAATATAATTGTTTTACTTTCTCACAGGTATATGGCTTAAAAAACATGGATAAAATTTAATAATTTTTATTTATTATTATTTAAAGAGCTTCATTTTACTCTGCAACATTTAACCTTGAAGCTAAAGTTTAACCTTAATTTTTTTATCATGAAGACCTTTGTGTTCCTCATTTATTTTAAATAACTTGAATTTTAGTTCAAATAATTAAATATTTTAAGCAATGAACATACTGCTCAATGTAAATATCTCTGAACAATTGATCATAACACTCTGTTCTTTATAAATAAAACAATAAACCACACCTGCTGTTATTCAGCTAATGAATAACTAATTATAAAACTATTCTATATACAGTTGAAGTCAGAATTATTAGCCCACCTGAATTATTAGCCCCCTTTTTATTTTTTCCCCAATTTCTGTTTAACGAAGAGAAGATTTTTTCAACACATTTCTAAACATAATAGTTTTAATAACTCATTTCTAATAACTGATTTATTTTATCTTTGCCATGATGACAGTAAATAATATTTTACTAGATACAATTATTTAAAAAAATTTAAAACTGATTTTATTCTAGCCTAAATAAAGCAAATAAGACTTTCTCCAGAAGAAAAAATATTATCAGACATACTGTGAAAATTTCCTTGCTCTGTTAAACATCATTTGGGAAATATTTAAAAAAGAAAAAAAATTCAAAGGGGGCTAAAAATTCTGACTTTAACTGTATATTAACACTGTGCTCATGATACCAATATATTCTGCAATAAAAACACACAAACACAAAACAGAGCTCTTTTTCTGCACTAAACCTAAAGCAAGAAATGTCTAGCCAGGACAGCAAAATTGGCTATAACAAGGAAAAATAAAGGCCTGGGATTGACAGAACCTGATCCTTAAGTATTGTTTATGTGTTTGATTGCAGCAAGAATAAAAATAGATTTAGTCTCTGAATATAATTTTGATGTATTGCGTAAGGGATAAAGTACATCCAGGCAGTTTTGTTATCGCAGAATAAATCCAGAGAGGCTTATCATTCAGGCTTTATATTAGTAAATAAACAGACTCAATGATGGACTAAAAAAAGCAAAAAAAAAAAAAAAAAAAAAAAACATGGCATATTTCTGTGGCCGCAGATTTCACATGGGCAGAATAACAGAATAACATAATTTAGAATGTCAGAACTGACGGATGTAATCATTTTTTAATTGCATTTAAGTGTATTTTGGATATGTTTAAAATCAGCAATGTATTTAGAAAATTATGGAAAAATATGATTGTGGCTAAAAGGCTTGTGTAGCAGCATTGGAAGTCATCTTAACCCCCTTCATTTCATATGTGGATTGCGGACATGATTTTGATAATACAGATAGAAAGACTGAGATTTCTGAGGAATCATTCTATTCAGAAATTCTTTAGTGTCTGGAGTTTATTTCTTGAATATCTAGATGAACAAACCAGCCACTCAACATCTGTGGATTCTTCAGAGACTTAATTTATCTATTTTATTTATTCATTTTACTTGTTTTTATTTCTTTATTTATTTTATTTTCTGTTGTCATGTTGTCTAAACTATGTTGTCATTGTTGTTGTGCTCATCGACTCATTGTATGGGATTTGTCCGGGAGAGTGCCAAGTGCTGCGTGTGTGTCAATTTAATTTTTTTTTTTATAAAAACTTATTTATTTTTGTAATAAATTTTTTTTTAAAAAAGTAATTTTTTTTTATTTTTCGTTTTTAATTTTATTCAATTTAACTAAATTCAACTCAAATCAATTTATAATTTTTTAAAAATATTTTTTATTAAAATCACGTTTAATATTGTATTTTTAAATTCTATTTATTTTATTTTTGTAATATTTAAAAATGTTTAAATAATAATGATTTTATTTTTTATTTTATTTAATTCAATCCAATTCAATTCAATTCAATTTAATTCAATTTTTAATTCAATTCAATTCAATTCAACAGAGCTTTATTGGCATGACATGTGTTTGTGTCTCACTCTCTTTCTGTTCTGGCCCACAGAACAGCATCACAGTACACAGGATGACACAAGGTCACTCAGTTCTCATGCCGTTACTATAAACTTTCCAGTAATGCTGTCAGATGACTGAAAGCCATCATAGAGAGAAGAGAGAAGAATAGAGAAGAAGAGAGAGAGAGAGTGTGTGTGTGTGTGTGTGTGTGTGTGTGTGTGTGTGTGTGTGTGTGTGTGTGTGTGTGTGTGTGTGTGTGTGTGTGTGTGTGTGTGTGTGTGTGTGTGTGTGTGTGTGTGTGTGTGTAAACTGGGGGAAAAAAGGACATTGATATGAGCTCTCTGTTGATTCTAACAGTTCGAGCCGTTTAAATGTCATTCAGGAGGAAATGCTTGTCATGGACTCTGGAGAGTGTTCTCCGAGAGGTCTGTGCCATCCGTAATGTAAACGGAGGAAGGAAAGTCTGTTTACAGCATAAACACAAACTGGGACAGACCGAGAGGGCACAAACACTCCCAAAACGACCAAATACACACTGCTCTGCAATGTGTGTGAGATCTATTTACTGTAACTGCAGACAAAACCCCGAGGTGTAATTTAGCATAATCTCTAATTTTACAGTTACAGACGGCGATGTGACTGAGAGAAGGGAGGTGGTTTGATGTGAATTAAAAATGGCAAGCCAGAAACAGAACGAAAGTGAAACTGAGACAGGCCGTGTGGAGGGAAAGGGGAAGAAGGAGAGAAAGTTGAGAGAGAAAGCGTGAGTGGAACGTTTGCTCACCTTCCCCGGTCGGTGACAGAGAAGACCAGAAGGAAACCCTCCCCTGTCCTCATGTATTGTTCTCTCATGGCTCCGAACTCTTCCTGTCCTGCTGTATCCAGGACTAACAAACACACAACCACCATGTTAGCATTTAGCCACATTAGCACTGTAGCTTTGATCATCAATAATAGCTCTATAGCTGTGCTATGTTTTGTTTCTTTGGCAGTTTTGAACTGACTAGAGTATTTACTGACATGTACGAGTCTTAAATAGTGAGTAAATAATAAACGTACGAAGATGAAGCCAAAGTTTGCCTCCTTTTTTTAACCACTGTCTTGTATGATGCCTGTAATAAGTTAGTGGCCTATTATGTTTACAAAGACTTGTTCACATTAAAGTCAGCATGAATTACAAATTAATGTTATTTCATATTGTCTTGTTTTAAGAAATAATGTCAAAATGAAGTGAGTTTTTTAATGGTGGCCGAGAGAGTTTATTGCGCTGCAATTTAAGAAAGTGTATGCAATTACAAAAAACACCAGCAAGTTAAGAAAATATCTTAATCAGTTTGACAGCATACGTGTAGCAAATTCTCACAACGCAAGCAAATAAAGGAACACAGCAGGATTGTTTCAAGGGGACCCAAAAAACATGACGAACCTGGCTGGGATTTGCTTATTGTGCCGTGACTAGTGCTCAGTGAAGTTGTAGGTGATCTTTGAAAGATACGCTTATTTTAACCGCTGTCTTGTAGATGCTTGTAATAAGTTAGCTGCCTTTTTTGCTTTCAGAGACTTGTTCACATTTAACTCAGCATGAATTAAAAATTCCAACCTGATCTCATGAGGGAACCCAAGTATTTAACATTTTGCCAATTTAGTGGCTAATTCGTATGAGTTCAGTCGTACGATATTGTACGATTTTAAAAAAGGAGGTGTGGCACCCAACTTCACCCCTAAACCCAATCGTCATTGGGGGATTAGCTAATCGTACTACATTGTATGAATCAGATCGTACAAATTAATATTAATTGGCCACTAAATCAAAAAGTTATGAATTGGCATGAGATTGTGTTGGAAATTAATGTTATTTCATAATGTCTTGTTTTAAGAAATAATGTAAAAATGAAGTGAGTTTTTTATGGTGGCCGAGAGAGTTTAAAAAAAGTGTATGCAATTACAAAATACACCAGCAAATTAAGAAAATATCTTAATCAGTTTGACAGCATACGAGTTGCAAATTCTCACAACGCAAGCAAATAAAGAAAACGCACTGCATTTTCTCGCAACACATGCAAATATCGCGGAACACAACGGAAATGTTTCAAGGGGACCCAAAAACATGACGAACCCGGCTGGGATTTGCTTATTGTGCCGTGACTAGTGCTCAGTGAAGTTGTAGGTGATCTTTGAAAGATACGTTTTTTTTAACCGCTGTCTTGAGTGATGCTTGTAATAAGTTAGCTGCCTTTTTTATTTTCAGAGACTTGTTCACATTCAAGTCAGCATGAATTAGAAATTGCAACCTGATCTCACGAGGAAACCCAAGTATTTTACATTTTGTCAATTTAGTGGCTAATTCGTACAAATTCATATGAGTTCAGTCGTACGATATTGTATGATTTAAAAAAAGGAGACGTGGCACCCAACTTCACCCCTAAACCCAATCGTCATTGGGAGATTAGCAAATCGTGCTACATTGTATAAATCAGCTCATATAAATTCATATGAATTGGCCACTAAATCAAAAAGTTACAAATTGCCATGAGATTGTGTTGGAAATTCATGTGATTTCATATTGTCTTGTTTTAAGAAATAAATGTCAAAATTAAGTAAGATTTTCCTTAAAACGGGCAAAATAATCAGCCAATGGGGTAAGCAAAATAATCTTACGTCAAAAGGAGAAAAAAAAAGATTATTTTGGTTACCCC
The DNA here is from genome assembly GCA_903798195.1 of Danio kyathit. Classification (NCBI taxonomy): domain Eukaryota; kingdom Metazoa; phylum Chordata; class Actinopteri; order Cypriniformes; family Danionidae; genus Danio; species Danio kyathit. The sequence continues at coordinate 33,572,954 of LR812525.1, read as the reverse complement.
ATTGGCAGATTACTTCGCTTGTTTTATTTCTTTAAACAAGACAATATTTTTGCTAGGCAACGCAGTGGCGCAGTAGGTAGGGCTGTTGCCTCACAGCAAGAAGGTCGCTGGTTTGAGCCTCGGCTGGGTCAGTTGGCGTTTCTGTTTGGAGTTTGTATGTTCTCCCTGCGTTCGCGTGGGTTTCCTCCGGGTGCTCCGGTTTCACCCACAGTCCAAAGATATCCGTTACAGGTGAATTGTGTAAGCTAAATTGCCCATAGTGTATGAGTGTGTGTGGATGTTTCCCAGAGATGGGTTGCGGCTGGAAGAGCATCCGCTGCGTAAAACATGTGCTGGATAAGTTGGCGGTACATTCCGCTGTGGCCACCCCGGATTAATAAAGGGACTAAGCCGAAAAGAAAATGAATGAATACTTTTGCTTGTCTAGAAAGTGTTTCTTGATTTAAGAATTTTTTGATATTTGTATTAAAAGCATTTTTTTGCAGTGTAGAATTCGGAAACTCTTGTTATTCATGATACTGATGGATGTTAAGTGAACTCACGCTGATAAGAGTGGCATTTAGTTGATTATGTAAATGTGTGCTGTGCATAGGGCTGCGCAATTAATCGAAATCGCGATTTGAAATGTTGCAATTAGCTAATCACAACAAGTTAATATCTTTTCAGTTACTTTTTTTAACTAACTCTCACTGCATTTTAACAGTAAAAAGCTACAATACAGATTATTGAGCTGAAGTTTGACTTCGAAATTAAATTGCAAATCAAATCGAAATATGTCCAAAAAAAAAAAAAAAACGCAATTAGATATTTCCCCCAAATCCCCAAAATTAAACTTACCCAAAAATCAGAGTTGAGAAAACAGCAGTAAAGTAAGTTTCTGGTCATAGTGATGTGGTGGTATTTGCACAAGCCCTGCGATTTACATCATGTTGAAATGAGGAAATTAAAATGATACTGATGATAGTTTTATTATACAGTATTTTTTTAACTATAGACTATTTATACCTCGCTAGGAGAAACCAATAATGCCTCCTCTTTGCATGACACATTGACATTGAATATGGAATAGCCCTTTCTGCATCATCATTACTAGCTTGCATTACTAGCGATTTGAACGCTTCAGATAAAAATAATTCTGCAGGCTTGACGTGAACACCTAGTTCACACATTGGCAATAAAAAAAAATTACCAATAAATAAAAGGTAAAGTAGCCCCTTAATATGCATGTTGTTTTTAGTTTTGTATAGAACCCAGTTCCCTATATTATGTTCTTATTTTGATCCATTACATTGAAATGTATATCACAATATGAAAGAAATGATTTGTTTCATCTCATCTCTTAGGAGTGAATTTTAAATACAATTAACGAAGAGTTAATGCAATTGTTTTTGTAATTGTACATTGATATTTTTAATGAAAAATGCCATGAACATACAGTATTTTTAACATCACTCATTCATACTTAGAACAGGATTGGTAGCCACATTATGCTATTCATTCATTCATTTTCCTTTGGCTTAGTCTCTATTTCAGAGATCGCACAGCGGAATGAACCGTCAACTATTCCAACATATGTTTTAAGCAGCGGATGCCCTTCCAGCCACAACCCAGAACTGGGATACACCCATACACACTCATTCACACACACACACACACACACACACACTCATACACTACAGCCAGGACTCGAATCAGCGACCTTCTTGTTGTGAGGTGACAGTGCTACCACCGAGCCATCGTGTCACCTATTTATCTGTTTGACATAGATATTCTTTAACACATGGGGGAAAACAAACTAATCTTAAGTATTTTTAATCATTTCAATATAGATAAGATTTGGTGGATTTTTTTGTTAAATCATGTATTAATCAAAACACTTCTAATATACATTTGTAGAAATCAAGTAGTTGACTTTAATTATAAAAATTAAGTTAAGCCAACTAAACAGTTCCAAGTTACAATGATTTTACTCACTTTTACTCAGTCCAGTAACTAATCGTTTTTTATAGTCTACTACTAATGCTTTATTCATCTTATGGCACCCTTAAACGTTTGCTTAGGCCCTTCAAAATGTAAACAGAGCCTGAATAATCAATGAAATTTTAATCCAAACCTGTATAACATGGAACGTATTTTCACAACAATTAGTAGAATTTCCTTTGCATTCAGTTATATAATATTGTTTTTAAATGACCCCAGTTCATTCAGATCCACAAAAACAACTAAAAATCTTTGTATTATGCATGAAAATACAATACTTAAGAAACTCTACACATCTGCACTCATAATGGTGCTTTTGTTGTTTTGATTGTCACTTGAAAAATACATATGCATATACAGTGCTTCCCACAGGTTTGAAATATACTTGCGGTGGTAGCCGAATTGAAACACCATTTACCCACATCACACAAATATTTAACTATATGTGACAAACAAAACATAATTTAATTTTTAACAATACTTTTATTTATGAAAGACTGTTATACACTGTTTTTTTTTTCAATGTGTGAAAGTAAAAAAAGACATCCACAATTTCTCTTACTTTTATGCTACTCAGGAGCCATGTGCACCCACTGACAGGTAAAATCTGCTTCTCTCTTTCTTTCAAGTTCAAAGTAAACTTGAATGCCAAAGCATTTTAGATATGTATATAAAATAGCACTATGTAATATACTAATATTATTAAATTAATAAAATAATCAGCAAATGAGAAATAAATGACAGAAAAGGGAATAAAAACAGACAAAATCTCTAAAAAACGAAATAAATTACAAGATTAAAATGTGTAGATTATTTAAATAAGCCAGATGCGTTAATTAACCATTACTAATGGTGTACATATATTTTGCAGCCACATTAGACCAGTCATTTTGAGTATATAGTAATGTTTTTCTGATTCGTTTAGATTTTTTAAAAATATATATTATTTAATGTTTCTCTCGCTCTTACAACTTGCAAAGCCAAGCGAAAGTAGTCTTCAATAAAAAAAAGTGATGCAAAAAACACATACAAGCTTTAGAAAGCGAAAGCAAAAGTTTAATCCCGGACATTTTAAAGAGAATTTTTTAAGTCTCAATAAGGTGTGTATCTGTGGGTCTGCAAAGCACAAGAGACTGTATGTGCATGTTGACAGGTCCCGCATGCACAGAACATAACAGGTAATAGAGAGAAGATTTTCCACTACTTATTCGATCGCCGAAGTTTGGTTATTAAGTGGAAAAATTTAAATGATGTTAACAACATTTAAAATAAAAAAAAGTGTCACTAAACATAATTGGGCGGCCGTTAATATATATAAGTAGAGCCTATGTGTGGGAAGTACTGATATACAGTTGAAATCAGAATTATTAGCCCCCCTGTTTATTTTTTTCCCCCAATTTCTGTTTAACGGAACTGTTTAAAGAAATAATAGCTTAAAGGGGCTAATAATTATGATCTTAAAATGTTTTTAAAAAAATCAAAAACTGCTTTTATTGTCGCCAAAATAAAACAAGTAAGACTTTTTCTAGAAGAAAAAATATTATCAGACATACTGTGAAAATTTCCTTGCTCTATTAAACATCATTTGGGAAATAAAAAAAAAATAAATAAAAAAAATAATAATAATAATCAGGTTAATAATTCTGACTCCAACTGTATGTTCAATTCACCTTTTTCACAATAATCTATGTGTGTGTAAGAAAGAGTGTGAGTTTGTGAGTGAGGGTGTTTGTGTCTGTCTGTCTGTCTGTCTGTCTGTCTGTCTGTCTGTCTGTCTGTCTGTCTGTCTGTCTGTCTGTCTGTCTGTCTGTTGTTAGGTCTCCAAGATGCCACTGTTGTGTAAACGTACAGTCAAAAAGCATACAATTTTTTCATGTTTCAAATAGTTCCATACTATCATCTGTGGAAAACAAAAATGGACCCCAACGACATTTCACTGCATGGAGACTTTCCAAATATCTTCTATTGTGTTTTATAGAAGAAAACCTGTACAGGGTTAGAATGACATCATTTTTTTCTGGGGTCAACCATCCCTTTTAAATCATACTACTTTGTCCTAGAAATAAAGTTCAGATTTCAAGTACTTCTTTCCTGCTCATTTATCATAACCCTACCTGTACAAGTATCAGCATCATGCACAGAACAGTAGCAAAATGCACCAGTACTCTGGAATTTATCTGTTCACTATGATATATTATCAAATCATCAAACACTTCATCTTTGCTGGTTAGCAGAATTTTATTTCTGATATTGAGTGTAAATTGTCACTCAGGGTCAGTTTATTTCCTTCTGTTGAAAAGTTTGGTGGCAGTTAAAATACTTTTTTTTTCAGAAAGGATCCATTTAATTGATCAAAAGTAAAGGCACATCTACATTTTCTATATTAATATCAACAGTGATAATAAGAAATATTTCATGAGCAGCAAATCAACATACTAGGATTACTTCTGAATGATCATTTGACACTTAATACTGAAATAATGACCATCACAGGAATTAATTACTGACCTTATGCTTCACGTAAGAGCAGGCACCGCCATTGGAATCTTTTTGGCTTGATACTTCCGGTCTCATTCACTTCCATTGATTTTTAGACATTCAAAACAGCTCATTATGCTGCTTGATGTTGTAAATTGACATTTTCTTATTATATTATTCTACTTTTGATGTATAATCATGAATACACTTGTTTGTGGAGGAAGTAGTTTGACTGTTGTTTATTAATTCCTAGTCATTTCTCCCATAGCTACTGAATCAGAAGTTTTAAAACAAGCGCAAAAACAAGCGCACTTCCACATTGCAGAATAAGGTCAATTTATTCTAAGATTTATTTAAGAATCAGACTCCTTTATCCATCAGCAGTGTACTTACTATCCAGCCGTGCAGGCCTCTCGTCAATCACACACTGCTTTGTGTACGAGTCTTCAATCGTGGGGTCATAGTCGGTGACGAAGTATGACTAAACACAAAAACAAAGAGAAAACAACATGAGGAACTTTAATATATATATAAAAAATAAAAAGTTCGGGCATAACATCACATCCAAATTCCTTGTTAAGATCACATCTTGTCTACAAAAACAATCTCATCAGATTTTGATGCTGTAGATAATTTGAATGTGGTCTTGTCATTGGCCCATGAACGTTTTCTGCTTTTCATCAAACCATTTCATAACTGTACCAAGAGGCAATTCAATCATAACTTAAAGTTAAATCAGATATCATAACATTATTTATCAATATGTAGCACTTTTTGGATTCTCTGAAGTTATAAAATATTCTTAAAACACCATGTTTGTAATGAAGAAAAGACGTAAAATCGCTGTGTAAACAGCTGCATAATGTCAGTACACCAATAAAAGAGGATGCTTCAGTCCCGGTTTGTGGATGTTATATCAGGTTATTTTGTACAGTAACATAACGAATATCCATACAGTAGTGTATATTAAGTAGCAAGTAGCCTTGCAAATACTGTAGACAGTTAAATGTGTGTGTGTGTGTACTGCAAACTTTGCAACGACATTGTGTGTGACTCAACATTGCAGAAAGGCTTGAAATAACAACAACAAATACATCACAGACATACACATCATGAAATGCAGAGGGGTTTGTTTTTTTCCATTCGGCGTGCAGTATCAAATTCTATTAAAACACCAGTCCTTACTTCATACTCGCATTCAATACCTCAGTTTGTTGCAGTTAAAGTTGAATTTTTTTTAAATGAAACACCCGAAATTGCATGAAACTCCGGAAGAAACGTGGATAGCATGGTGACGCAATGATGTTAATTGATCTGTGTGCTATAACATGCAAAAGGAGATCATGAAAGGTACATTCAAAAAGCAACTCATGTAAACACCTTAATCATATCATTGTCTTATTTAGATTAAGGCAAATAATTTGATTACTGATGTCCAAACGTAGTCACTGACTGCTTGTTAATGATAAAGGAGAATCAGACACACATGTTGAAATGGTGGGTGGGAAGAACCAGCTCAGTTGCATTTAAAGCACAGACTACACACAAAAAAAAGCAAATATTTCCTCAGAACCCAAAATTAATGTATTCACCAGGGTGTAATAAATTACCTGATGGGTGTTTTGAGCTGAAACTCTACAGACACATTCTGGAGACACCAAAGGCTTACACCTTGTAAAAGGGCTAAAATAGGAGCCCTTTAACTTAAGCTTTGACTGAGATATGTACGTGCATAAAGAGCATTTGTTTTAAAAGCTGTGGTATATGAGGACTTACACTCAAAACCAAACACTAAATATAGAAAATATAACCCTGAGAAAGCTCAACATTACAGCAGATTTGAAATTTGCAGTCTGTAGATGGAGTAAGCCCAAAAGTGTAATTAATTTACACAATGTACAAATGGTAAAGGATGATTTCGATGACATACAGTTGAAGTCAGAATTATCAGCATCCCCCCCCCCCCGTATATTTTTCCCCCCAATTTCTGTTTAATGGAAAGATTATTTCAACATATTTCCAAACATAATACTTTTAACTATTTTCTAATAACTGATTTCTTTTATCTTTGCCAAGATGACAGTACATAATATTTTACTAGATATTTTTCAAGATGCTCGTATGTTAAAGTATTTAAAGGCTTAACTAGGTTAATTAGGTTAACCAGGCAAGTTACGGCTGATTTACATTTACGGGTCAACCGCACATGTATGTCCCTCGCCACATAGCCCTCGCTGTGGCTGACGCGCACCTCTCAAAAAATGTAACTACACGTCGCAATGACAGCTTGGTACCAGTGACAAGAGTGGGCTATGCTGAGAGCCTGATGGAGTGAGTGTTTACAAGTGTGGAATCCCGTTAAGGAGCTCCAGATGGAAACTGATGGAGTTTTAGCTATTTAGAAAAAACAAAATATTCCCAAAGAAACTCGACACTGAGGAACATAAAAACCTACTGCCAGTTAGTGTTTCGAAAGTATTATTGCAGAGCAACACAAACAGCATGCAGAACTGTAAATGCACGACTACACGCAAGCCAGTCACCATGGTATTAAGTATAAATCAGCCTTTAGGATAAATAGGCAAGTAATTGTATAAAAAATAATAATAATAAACAATCAAAAAAATATTGCTAAATGGGGCTAATAATATTCATTTAAATACATTGTTTTTTCAAAAATTAAAAACTGTTAAAACTAAATAAAATTAAATAAAATAAGACTTTCTCCAGAATAAAAAATATTGCAGGAAACACTGTGAAAAACTGTGTTTTATTTAGAAAAAAAATTAAAATTACTAATAATTTTAACTTCAAATGTAGTTGTCTAAATAATTTTTTTCCTTTCTACCAATACATTAGCACTGAAGCTGCAAAATATTTGCTGACTTATATCTAAAGCTCATTTGAATAAATTTTAGACGTGATGTCATTGGAAGTTTGTCTGAAACCATTATGCATTTTGAGGAACCAGTTCGCTGACTTCAGAACACTGACTTCATCTTTGATTGATGGATCTACATGCATAAAGAGCATTTGTTTTGAAAGCTACGTTAAATGAGGGCTTACACCCATAACACAACCCAACAGACAAACTGTTATGTAAAATCAAAAAAAGAGGTCTGCCCTTGTGTTTACGGTGCAAACACAGGCTTGATGTCAACATTATTTCCATTTGGGGTTGATAATTACAGTTAATTAACTGCAACATTTTCCATTTCCACAGGCTATGTTTCTGAACACGATATCAGTTTGTAGTGGAAGGGGGAGTTGTAGGGAGGCATTTTTCGCATTTTTCCCATGTTTTGTGTTCCTCCCATCCCAGGAGGCTGTTGAAGTGACGACAGCTGAACGTTGTGCTCAGGCTTGTCTCTGTGTCAACTGAACACATGCTCATTCTCACACACAACAATGTCAAAGCAGTAGTTTCCTATTATGAGTTTGACTATCGATGTTCCTGTAATCGCTGGTCCAGTCATCTGTTTTTAGCAGTGAAACGAGAAGCATTAAAAAAAAATGAGAGTTTAACTTTGTTCTCCTTTGTGTGGCAACAATTCAATGAGGAGGGTTTAAACCTCTGAAAATTAAAACAATATTGCAAAAAAAAAAAAAATAATAATAATAATGTCATATACTTCGCCAAAAAATGTCAAATAATTAACAATGCATTTTTTTGAAAGTCTCTCAACAATACTCAACAAAGCTGTGTTTAAAGCTGTAAATAAAAACAATATCTTAATAAAAATTTAAATAATAATAAAATATATTATTATTGTTGTTGTTTTGTTGTTGTTGTTGTTGTTATTAGTGGCTTGAAGGGCATCTACAGCATAAAAAATGCTAGAGTAATTTGTGGTTTTTCTGCAGTGGCAACCCCTGATAAATCAGGGACTAAGATGAGGAAAAGTGAATGATAATTATTGTTATTCTTCTTATTATTATTATTGTTATTAATAATGACTATTATTAATAGGGCTGCATGGTATTGGAAAAATCTGATATTGCGATATTTTATTTTTCTGCGATTAAATATTGCAAAATGAATACAGTTTCAGAAGATGGTTTGAATTTTTCCTTAAAACAAGCTAAATTATCTGCCATTGGGGTGAGTAAAATCTTGCTTTCATTTTGAAATGTAGATACTTAGACTAGAAAAAAGACAAAAATTCGAGAAAAAAAAAAAGTTTTAAAGTTATAAATCATATAAACTCTGTATATATACAGTAATTAAATACAATTCTGTAGCTCTTGGTCAACTATAATGGTACAGTAATCTAACTATAACTATAATGGTTTGGAAATCTGAGTCTGTCAAATAAGAACAGGTTGAGTAGCCCTGTGAAGGTGGCAGGCAAGATCATCGGTTTTAACCAAACTGGCCCAATGGTAATTTACCCTAATTATGTTTTAAAGAGAGCTCAGGATATCTTATGCACCCTGGATCACCTATTCTATTCTGTGTTTCAGCTGCTGCCATCAGGACGTCGTTTTAGAGTTCCTATGCAGGACAAACAGATTTAGAAATTCTTTTATAATGGTGGCCATTAGGTAATTAAATGAGTCCAGCGGGGAAGGAGATGCATCTAAAAAAATACGTATTGGATGATTTGTGGTAATAATTTGGTAATGTGTACAAGGAACTTCGTCTGTGTAATGGCACCTTGCTGCAATTTTAGTTTCCCTAAACGGGAAAATAAAGTTGAGTCTGATAATTCAGACTTAACATTGCATATCTTGCAATGTGATATTGCTGATGCACACATTGCGATATCAATGCTGAAACAATATATTGTGCAGCCCTAATTATTATTATTATTATTACGACTATTACTGAAAACAACTTTGTCTAATTAATTGTGATGGTCATTACTTCAGTATTAAGTGTCAAATAATCATTCAGAAATATATCTGTTATGTTGATTTGGATTAGCACTCTTGATATTAATGAGATAATGTAGATGTGTCTTCTCTTTTGACCAATTAAATGTATCCTTCCTGATGATGATGATGGTGATGATGAATTTTTATTTATTTAATGCCATTTAAAGGCCATTAAATTTCATGGGCATTTCATAGACATATTGTCCAGAGCATTTCATTAATAAATTTACAATTAAAAACAACAAACAAATGAATACATAAATTAATAAATATGATTTTTTTTTCCCAACGTTTTTCCCAGTAATGTAATGTATTTTTTTATTTAATGCCATGTCAGCAACCAAGGCTATTTTCATGACAACAAACAAATGAATACATAAAACAACAAACAAATGAATACATAAATAAAATGTTAGTGTTAATACATGATAAAAATTCTAAAAAAATAATTCCCGGTGTCACTTTGTTAAAAGTGTCCATAAAGAGAGTTAATTTCATTAAAAAGCCTTCTGGAATTATAAAAAAGGGACAGTCCAGTCAAATGTGATTTACAGTAAAAGTTTTTTCCAGTAACACCTTGTTATAAATGTCCTTAAGAGAATTCATTTAATTAAAAAAAACTTCTGCAATCGTTAAAGGACAGTCCAGTAGAATGTGTTTTAGAGAGTAAGGAGAAATGTACAGAACAAACACTGAGTGGGCTCTTCTACTGTATGTCTTATGTGATTTAGCTTCTTAGGTAAGTTATAAGTAAGGCCAGACAGAATCTGCAGACATTTTTTGCTATTTCTGCTGAAAATTTTGTAAAAAATCTACTGATTTATGTGAATGATTTTAGGAATATTGTAAGTAAAAACTTTTTATAAATTAAAAATAATAGCTTTTAACTTTTATTTAATGTTTACAATGCAAATCTAATTAGATCCACTTATTTGGTAAACAAAGCAAGTCTCTCATATAATCTATCTACTAAAAGACAGAAAATATTACTTTACTAACTGTATTGTAAATACATCAAATGAACACTTTCATATTAGTCAATATTATTACTGAAATTAATTTTAAAAACTGAATAAAAATAAATTTACACAAGTAAATAAATAGACTCAATGATGGGCTAAAAATCTGTGGAAATCTGTGGATTTCTCTGTGCGCAGATTCCATGTGGGCCTATAGTTATACGTTTATTTTTTATTGTAAAGACCTGTAAAGATTGTACAGAATCTCTGGAAGTGGTTAAAATTGGACAAAATATTTTAGACCCCATTTATACCTTTATTTAGCATTGTCCATTTGTGACAGGATTCACAAAAAATGTGTCTCAATACCATGTGTAAATGGGTTCCCAGAGACATGTGACCTGATCTATTTTTCATAAAGGACAGAAAGCATGGACATTTTCTTTTACATTTTATCTCATTAAATCTGTATAAAACAGGATTATTTGCAGTACAATGCTACATTTAAACCACAGCCTAAGTATATTTGCGAACATTTATAAAAGTGAGCAAATGCCGCATGTTAGTGTGCATAGACATGACGAAGCCTGTAACCCCTCGCTCTCTTTTCTTGACACCAGTCGTCCTTTCACACAGTGGCTCCTCTGTATGCAAGACTCCATCATGTCCACTTTCCACTGCTCAATAATTCATCAGCAGTGCTGCATATGCAGTCCACTTCATCGCTCACTCGTCGCAGTGGGGATTCAGGCGGGATGAGGTGAGAGAAAGCAAGACAGATGGACAGGCAGTCAGAGAAGATTCCTGCTGCTAATTCCAACTCACACTATTAAAAAAAGAACTGCCCATTGCATTTTAGTTGCATCTATTAAAGTATGCATATGTGGACACAAGAACAAAACACCTTGTTTGTGTCGTGATTAGCTTCCTATCGATTCAGAGTGAAAGTGACACTTCATGAGTAAGTTTGAAAGAGATCTGAAAAAACACAGCAAAAACACAGGTCTGCACGTGATCAGTCCAAAGCTTTAGTCATGATGAAACAGAGCAGCTCACACCACACATTCCACGCAGTTTCCTGCAGAGCAACACCTCTCAGATATGAAGGTAGATCAGTAGCAATACTCGAGAGCTTGCAAATCTAAATGTAAGAACTTGTAATAAAAATATTTGTATGAGTAGGTTGAAATGTACACTCACAGCTCTGATGTAAACAGCTGAATCACTCGATTTGCACACACACACAATAGTCCACACACTTGTGTTTTGAATTCGAAGTTCATTCATTCATTCATTCATTTTCTTGTCGGCTTTGTCCCTTGCGGGGTCGCCACAGCGGAATGAACCGCCAACTTATCCAGCACGATTTTACGCAGCGGATGCCCTTCCAGCTGCAACCCATCTCTGGGAACTTCCACACACACATTCACACTCATACAATATAGACAATTTAGCTTACCCAATTCACCTGTACTGCAACACAGTCTTTGGACTGTGGGGGAAACCGGAGCACCCGGAGGAAACCCACGCAAACACAGGGAGAACATGCAAACTCCACACAGAAACGCCAACTGACCCAGCCCAGCCGAGGTTCGAACCTGCGACCCAGCGACGTTCTTGCTGTGAGGCAACAGCACTACCTACTGCGCCACTGTGTTGCCGAATTCGAAGTTGAAGAATAATATTTGTGTATTTGTAAAATGACATTCACAAATACAAAATGACACTTTTGCTACATCTTGCGCAATCTCTGTAGCAGAACTCATTTGTGCACTCATAGATGCAGAGGCGTGAGCAGGGATCGGGGGAGGGGCGGGGCAGGGGTAAAGGGGTTTTATTGGCCGATGCCTGACCAATGAGCAATGCCGGTAGCCAATGGGAATAATTTATAATTTATATGATTATTTTATTATTTCTGTTTTTTTTTTTTTTACTAATTTCTCAAAAGATGTTTGATAAATATCATTAACTCTACGGAAATGTATATAGCAATAAAAGAGCAGCAAAGTCAGTATTGGCTAGAGCCAGCCAATGAGATGGGACGTTTCTGTACATCAGCAGCACGCATGACAAAGGGCAGCTCGCTCCGTTGGAGGCATCTAGCAATCCAAGGGTAAGTTATTGTTTTTAATAATTATTTAGATGTTTAATACTGTTAGCTAAGCTAAGAACTGTGCTATGTGGTTCTGTAGTTTTTAAGTAACAGTGGATGACGATCATTGTACACGGATGGCGAAGGAGAGGATGATAGATTACACTCGCTGTTCATAAGTGTTTCCTCAGATTACTGTAAAGACTATGACTTTAATCGAATCATGAGACAGAGAGCTGTCACAACAAACAGCAAAGAGAAGAGGTTCAAACTGTACATTTCGAGTTACATTGATCATTTTGGGGGTGCATATTATGCTATATATAAGAATAGCAATTAAACGCTTGTCTTGTCTGGTTCATACAGGGTTTTTGTTATATTTTAATTACCTGCATCGTTTCTATTTGTCTATCCATCTATCTGTCTATTTACATGTTTGTGTACTTTCTGTCTTAAAGGAGAGATCAGCATGTTTCTGGTCGATGAGGAACTCAGAGAAGCTGTATAGCTTGAATAGGAGGTTATTTATGCTCATGATGACATGATGATCCAGCTCATCTACAAATACATCAAAATGTTTCAGACCATTCGAGAGAAAGCTGATCATTTCTTTTTTTACCAGTCAAGATGACTACAGATTTGAACAAAAACAAACTCACACAACTTTTCATTTGATAATTGTTTAATATTGTATTTTTACACATTACTGTAAGGGAAATGTTTAACATTAATGTCAAATAATTTATATTTACATAACTGCAGTGCAAATGTCTAAAGTTATTTACTTTTTTACAATACTACAGTGCAAATGTCTAGTTACTTATATGTACATATTTCAGGGTTTTTCCATGTTGAAAATGGGTTGTAGGTGGTGTCATTCACTATATTTTTGCTACTTGAAACAGACGGAGGTGGTACAACATTTGATGGTGGTAGCCATCTTATTATTCTCTATGCACAAAAACTCTGCATATTTACAGAGCAAGTATCTAAAGTTATTAATATATAAATTGCTGCAAATGTTCGCTCAGATTGATCTTATTAATGTTTAAATGTTTGCATTAATGCATTGAACATTAATGTTTATTACATTAACAAATTTATATTACTGCCGTGCAGGCAACACTGCAGAAATTATGTACAGTATAAGTGTTATATTATTGTTTACAAGAATAAATTCAAGTTCACAATTATCCATCAAATGTTATCTACTCTTTAATATTTTGCTCAAGCCTTTACTAAAAGCAGAAAGCAAGCTATTGTATAAAGCTGGTTGATGCTCGCTGTAATAGAGATGATGACTCTCCAGCTTGTGTTGCTTCACGCTGCAGATGAGATGCTCAATATGGACCCTTTGTCAAGTAATGGATGGTGTCTCCCTCACCCAGTTGCTTTTACTCTGGACACACGTATTATGTTGTAGGATGCAAGTTGTGAACCTAAATCAGATGTATGTAGATGTATAAATCAGGAAAAAAGGAACCTGCTTTAAAAATTGTTTTAGGTTTTGCAGATAAATGCCTTTTATTACTACATTTGTACATTGAACGTTTTGTCTTAAATAGCTATGTATATGTATGTAAATATCTATGTATATGTATATGTATATATATATGTATACTGCAATTTTGTAAAGTTTGTGATAGTTTATACTACAGTACTGTAGCATTCATTAACAGAAAGTTGTAAATACTGAAATATAAACAGTATAATACAATTTACTATTATATTATCACCAAAGGCAGCACTGAAAGCAGCTCCGTTATATATATCTGTTACTTGTAAAAACTACAGAACCACCTAACCTAGCACAGTCCTTAGTTTAGCTAACAGTATTGAAAATTATTAAAAACAATAACTTACCCTCTGATTGCTGAGTGCTGACGTACAGAAACGTCCCATCTCATAGGCTGGCTCTAGCCAATACTGACTTTGCTGCTCTTTTATTGGTATATACATTTCCGTAGAGTTAATGATATTTATCAAACATCTTTTGAGAAATTAGTAAAAAAAAAACAGAAATAATAAAATAACCATATAAATTATTCTTCTGCAGCCGAGACCCGTTGGCTACCGCCATAGTTCATTGGTCAGGCATCGGCCAATAAAACCCCTTTACCCTTGCCCCGCCCCTGCCCTGCGCTGCTCACGCCTCTGCATCTACGAGTGCAAAAATGACTTCTGCTACAGAGATTGCGCAAGATGTGTAGCAAAAGTCAGAGCGTGGGAGATTTGTAGTTGAACTGGCAAATCTGAGAGGTTGTGAGCGCTGACCTGTGGTTGTACAGCGAAGCTGCAATCACATTTGACGTGCACATCTGTGTCTGTCATTTTGTATTTGTGAATGTCATTTTACAAATACACAAATATTATTCTTCAACTTCGAATTCAAAACACAAGTGTGTGGATTATTGTGTGTGTGTGCAAATCGAGTGATTCAGCTGTTCACATCAGAGCTGTGAGTGTACATTTCAACCTACTCATACAAATATTTTTATTACAAGTTCTTACATTTAGATTTGCAAGCTCTCGAGTATTGCTACTGATCTACCTTCATACTCAGAGCTCACAGCATGTTCCTCACTGATGACCACACACACACATGCACACACACGCACACACACGCACCCACACACACACACACACTAGACGATCATTCACAAGTTTGTGTTTATAATGTGTCTTATAGCTCACCAAAGCTGATTAACTCTTTATAAAACAAATACAGTACCAATGATACAGTACTATAATAATGTGAAATATTATCACATTTAAAAAAAAATTTTTTGAAAAAATATATAATTTTAATTAATATGCAATTAATTCCTGGGATAGCAAAGCTGCAATTATTAATTTTTCTTTCGTGATCCTTCAGAAATCATTCTAATGATTTGACTTGGTGCTCAGGAATGATTGAAAACATAAGCATTGTTAATTTCTGCTTAATCACTTTTTTGTTAAAAGCATGATTATTTGAGTGCATCTGGAAATGATGAAATACGGATTTGCCGCTCGTCTCCTTTAAAAAAAGACACGGTTCCAGTTTGTATGGATTGTCCTGTCTCTACAGATTTGGTGTGTGTGAGAGCAGTGCCCTTTGTTTGTTCATTCAGTTGGCAAAGTAAGTTCGTATCATCAGCAGTTCTCTTTCAGATTTTAAAGACATACCATAGTCAAAATGATTTAGTTACTAAGTTTACAGTATGTTAATATCACTGCAATATTATACTACAATATTATAGACTGAAAGATCCGCTGTAAATGCTGCTCTCCGAATGTAAACATTTATACACAGAAATCAAATTATTTACCGTCGTGTAGGATTTTCGCCGCATTTTGTGACAGAATAGTCTTTACACACACGGCTTTCTGGCGCTACCTACCGAGAGCATCTAAGTTACCGAGAAATGCGGAGGATTTTTTTCTCCCATACGCCGTGCGGTCTCAAATATTCCATTAAAACTCCACTCTCCAGCAGTTCCTCGCTTTCAATATCTCATTTGTCACGGGGGGCACGCAGGAAATGTTCCTGAATAAAAAGTGAAAGTGCCAAACTGCAGTTAAAGTCGACAAATTAATAATTTGGCAAATAATTCGATTGCTGATGTCCATGTAAACACAGTCACTGTCTTTCTCCCCTGCGTCTGTGTGTTTGTTTTGCCTCGACTCTGTGAAAATCAGCGCGTGCCTAAATGGAAACTCCCATATTTGCGAATCCTTCCCTCTTTCCCACCCCCGACACTCCCACCTGAACAGAGCTGGACACACCCACTTTCCTGACTTTTTCCAAACTAGAGGTGTGAAAACACCCTGTTGGGACAGGGGGGTTTCGTGGCCCTTTAAGCATCATAACAGTCTTGTGAAAAGGGTCCATTAATTAGCTTTTAAAAATAAATTGCAGTTACATTGTGTCATGCACTCAATGAGAGAATGCATTCATTGTTTTGAACACCGAAGAAAAGGGCAAGGGGGTTGTCTCAGGGGACAGTTATTTTACATATAAGTACTTTACAACTAATAGGACAAAAAGGACAATGTAGCACAATTTGGCTAAACTTTTATTAATCTGTATATACAGCATGTATAGCTCTGGGGTAAGGAAGTTCTCAGAAGAAAACGTTCTCCTAAATATTTTTTTTATGTGTTATAATTTTAACTTTTTTTATTTTATTTTAATGATTATTTTTTTATGCATTTTTAAAGGTAAATAAAGGTTAGACAGCGCATTGTAAATTGCAGTGGTCCTCTATGTAAAAAAATAAAAAAGAAGAAGAAGAAAAAAAAACCCTGCACTTTCTGAAAGAGATCAAGTCTCACCAAAGGTACGGAAAAGTAATGGAAAAGTAACTCAAAAGTAAAGTAACATATTATTTACCATAAAAAGTAACTAAGAAATGCAATTGAGTAACTTAATATTGTAATGCATTACTTTCAAAAGTAACTGTTCCCCAACACTTAATATAATTAAGTTTAATGTGATTTGGTCAATTTGACATTTACTTTCTCAATAAAATTTTACCTTTCTGTAGCTTTGTTTCCATCCAACTATTTTTATGTGCATTTTGGACATGCAGATAAAAAAAAGGTTGGTGCAAACACCAAGTTGCGCATAAAAAACATATGCGCATAACTGAGTAGGTTAAACTTTTTAATTCGCTAAGAAAAGATGCGCATAAACTACAATGGAAACACTTTTACCAAACAAATTCCAAAATGTGCATCAAAAAAGGTCATGTGATTTTGCTATAAGAGATCTTGTTATGATAAAAATGTGTGTGAATGGACAAACCATCAAGCTGAGCACATTGTAAAACATCTGAAATGTTGTTTTGGTCATTCTAAAATGCCTTAACCATTTCAGTATTAGTGTTATTATATTAATAATGACCTCCAGAACTGTCAGGAGCGTCTGTGCGCCGCGTCTCATGCATCGCATCTCAAATGCCACCATGTGTTCTTTGCATGTCGGCATTGTCTTCTGAGGCGCAAGTCATTTATTAAATGAAGAAAAGATTCACGCAGTTTCTCCTACCACAGCAAATTCCATTTTTACTGTTGATATTTGGTGCCAGTTAATCAGAAAGTGATGATTTTGTTTTCTTTGTCTCATTGGATGGAAACTTTGCTTTATTTGCACATATTTTATGGGATATTACAGTTTTGCGCATACATTTAATTTGCATCTTTAGATAGAAACAGCTTGAGACAAAGATTGCACTAAGCCATGTTTGTCCAATACTTATATCTGCATCATTTATCTCATTATTCACACATGTAATTAATAACCGTATATACTGTATGCGTGTGACATCATCCATCAAACAATTCTAACTTGCAGATTTTGAGAAAGAATGGGAATTGTTGAAAACAGTTGTGCTACTTAATATTTTTGTGGAAACTGTGATACTTTTTTCAGGTTTCTTTCCTTTACTTTTCAGCAGTTTAATGGAACACTGTTGAATAAAATACTCATTTTTAATACATATTTAAATAAAAAATACCCAAACATGTATCTAAATTACAGATGCATATACAGTCAACATTTTAGCCCTCCTGTCAATTTGTTTCTTATTCAAACATTTAATAAATGATGCAAGGAATTTTTCATAGTATTTCCTACAATAGTTTTTTTTCTTAAGAAAGTCTTATTTGTTTTATTTTGGCTAGAATAAAAGCAGCTTTAATTTTTTTAAAAACATTATAAGGTCAAAATTATTAACCAAATTATTTAAGCAATTAATTATTAAGCATTACTTAAGCAGTTTTTTTGTTCGATTGTCAACAGAACAAACCATCATTATACAATGACTTGCTTAATTACCCTAACTTGCCTAGTTAACATAATTAACCTAGTTAAGCCTTTAAATTGCTCTTTAAGCTGAATACTAGATATTTTTCAAGACACTAGTAAAATATTATGTACTGTCATTATGGCAAAGATGAAATAAATCAGTTATTAGAAATTAAATTGAGGGGGGAAAATATACAGGGGGGCTAATAATTCTGACTTCAACTGTATAGTCAAATGAATTGCTACTATATAAATATAAACAGTCTGCATAAGGCAGGTGAAGATGCCAGTCAGTGGTTGAACAAAGCCTGCATTTCAAACAGTATCTGTGGGTAGCTGCTTAGTAATGTCCACCTGTACACATGGCCGACCCAATGCCCACCTGTCCCATCTTTGCTCTGTGTGACAGCACGTCCCTGCTGACCTTCATCAGATTTATGAATGACCAGAACTAATGGCTACTTCCGGCAGTGGGGGGTCCATCTGTTTCTGCCCACAAATAAACACACACACACACACACACACACACACACACACACACACACACACACACACACAGACACAGACACAGACACACACACACACACACACACACACACACACACACACACACACACACACACACACACACACACACACACAAAGGCTGTTTGTTCTTAGAAACAACCATCCTAAATGCAAATCACGGCTTTTCCCTTTAACAAATGTACTATTCTACCTATTAATTTGCACTGTCATGTGTGAAAAAGAATCACGCTGGGACTACCAAAGCAGACTATGCCCAAAAAAATACTTCAGGCATCAGTCAAGTCATATTTTAGCATTTTAAGAGTCCCTTAATACTTTATCTATAATGCTTTCTATGCCAAGGTATACCAATGAAAGAGTGCTAGCCAGAGTTTCCAACTGTGTCACACAACTCTTGGCTGCCATAAAGGGCGATCTGAACCACCTGACGTAAAGCATTCTGGGAGAGGAGAGGAAAAAGACCCACCCCAGTGAGTCGAAACCAACATGGCACCTCCAACGTTTGGCCTAAAGGAAGGAAACTCCACCTACGGGGCCAGGAGCCAGCAAAGAACAGTCCTCTGGGTGCTGATGATTTCACAAAAGAGATATTCCTGTAAGCACACATGAGGACACTCCTTTCCACTTCAGTCACTTCTCTTTTCTCTCTGCTTTTCAACACCAAACTATCCCTCCATCCATTCATGCATCCTTCGTCCAGCCAAAGAATTCACACCTTTAAACAGTAAGCGATTGTTTGCCCCCCAAAAAAAGAAAGAAAGAAAGAAAGAAAGAGCTGAGCTTAGTGCCAACCGTTGAAAACCACAGTCAATGCGAAGAGCAGAAGACAGACTGAGGTGTTTGTAGTCTTGGAGCAATATGAAAAGATACAAATCTGTAACTGTTTTTGACAATACAAATGCAAACAAAGATAAACGTGTGGGTGTAAAACAAACTACATTTCACTGTTCACCTACTTCATAACCAGAGATGCCTCTACTGTAAACTATCAATCAAACACACGTTTGAGATATGAATCACGTTCCATGCATAGTTGTAAACTAGCAGTGATTTATAGAAACTATACAATAGGGCTGGGCGATTTGGCCTAAAATCCAAATCTTGATCAATTGAACATTTTAACTCAATTACTATTAATGAACCATTATTTTATTTATCTATTTTATGCTTTTGTCCTCATAGTTCACTGGCAACTTTTGGACAGTAAATATGCTCATATTACAAGTGAGAAATTTTTTAATGAAGGGTGTATTAGCCCTGCTTGATTTTAAAATAATTGAAGGAAACACATACTATCTACTATCTATGATTATTTATTGAACATCTATGCTGAACAACTGAAATTAAAACACACAGTGCCTAAAACGCGGCTCTCTGCGCCACCCACCATCGTCACAGCTACCAGGCTGACTAATCACAAAGTTTGAGCTATGCCTCGTTGTGACGTGCAAGTAAATTTTTTTGAAAGGTGCGTGGGTATCGAATGCTGCACCAAACTGTACATGTGCCCTTGGCAGAAGTATAATACCATAATAATATAATAAGTATAAATCATAATATAATATGTATAATTCAGCCTTAACAGAGCGGGGTCACGTGACTCCACACACGGTAGGTAAAGTAATTGAAAAAATTGACCTGGAAACATTTGATCGATCGTAGGTTATGAATGTCGATTTCGATTAATTGCCCAGCCCTACTATACAAGTTTTTTTTTAGTTTTTTTTTTACAGACAATAGGACATACTGATTTTCCAGTCTCTAAAACATTTTGTATTTGCAATTTGAAATGGACAAAAGTGGCGACGTAGTGGCGCAGTAGGTAGTGCTGTCACCTCACAGCAAGAAGGTCACTGGTTCAAGCCTCGGCTGGGTCAGTTGGTGTTTCTGTGTGGAGTTTGCATGTTCTCCCTGCATTCGCAGGGGTTTCCTCCGGGTGCTCCGGTTTCCCTCACAGCCCAAAGACATGCAGTACAGGTGAATTGGGTAGGCTAAATTGTCCGTAGTGTATGAGTGTAAATGAGTGTGTGTGGATGTTTCCAAGAGATGGTTTGCGGCTGGAAGGGCATCCGCTGCATAAAAACGTGCTGGATAAGTTGGCGGTTCATTCCGCTATGGCGACCCCGGATTAATAAAGGGACTAAGCCGAAAAGAAAATGAATGAATGAATGAATGAATGAATGAATGAATGAATGAATGAAATGGACAAAAGAGATATAAATATACCAGGTGTAAACAGGAATTTGTGTTAATACCAAGTAGGTTGTAAAAAGTAATCAAAACTGCTTTTACAAAACTTTTATTTCTAGTTTGTTTGCTTTTAATGTTAAAGGGTCATGAAACCCCCCTCTTTCAGTCCATGTCTACCTCAGAATTTTTTCAAAACATGCTGCATGATGGTTGTGGAGCACTGAGAGCAGAAGGAGGAGTGGGTGTGGCTGGCAAAGCAGAGAAAAAGAGGAGTTGGGAGTTGGCTCACCTATTTAGGCAAAAAAAAAAATCTCACACAAAATTTGAGGAGAAGATGCATTCACAAAGTTCAGAAATGATCAACTAGATATTTTCCCCAAATTGCACAGCCCTAATATAAACACTATAAATGAGGAAGACTTCTCTCCTCCTGAATCCTGGGTCTGAATGCAGACACAGTACAGCAGGTCTCTTTCTCTGTCTATTCTAACCATTAGCCCTGCCAGTAATATGGAAGATTTTAAACATGGGTGAACACGGCAGCACGCCGATGTGTCTGAATGGTAACAAATTCAACTGATAACAGACAAAGTCTGCCATTCTTCAATTTTCATACAGCTCTCTCGAAAACAATGCATGCTGCACAAAAACAGGTTGGCTGTATCGGTACTGACAGCATTGTGGGGAAAGGCATGCAACAAACCACGTAGGTATCACTGTGTGATACCTAAATACATGGGGGGGTTTTTTCAAGCAAGTGACACAAACCACAATCCCTTTGAAGCAAGTCATTTCACTCAGCAGCCATCTTTAAAATGCTTCTCGAGCATGCAAGTGCAGCTCCTATCTCTTTCAATGGGGAAACATCAAATTGTCCAAATCTGTTTGCCAAGCTTACGATTACATTTCATATATGGACTCACCAATGAAATTTAACAACAATCTCTTTAATTTTGTTTATAAATGTTAGAATCAAACTATTTTTTTTTTTTGTTTTTCAGGATGAACAAGCTAATGCACATGCCACTCAAAGGGAATCAGTCTACAGTGATCAATGATTGGCTCCTTTACTAGAAGGTGGGACTTCTTGACCATTACACTTTTCCCCATAGAAAACTATATGAGTGATTTATCTTATATTCTATGTATTCTATAGTCAGCTCAAGAGTGCTTGCAGAGATGGAGTTTATGTTAAGCAGAATTTACAACACAACTGCATTTGGTGCATATGAAATAGAAAGTGAAGCATAAAGTAAAGAAAATCCATTAGACTTCTAACTGTGTATCTATGTAAAAGTATGTGAGGTATGGGAAGGTATTATAAATGACAGGTGTATGGCTTGGAGTCAGATTCAAGGAGACCTAGCTTTGAGTGCTGCTTCTTTAATTAAAGCCAGGCTTTCGTTATGCAGCCAAATCACATTCGCCTCGAGGGCATCGTGCCAAGCCTTAAGCAGAAACCCAGATTTCTTTTATATTAATCAATCCAAAAAGTGTCCCTTTACATGCTGCAAGTAGAAAATATTTAAAAATATCCGGTATAGCATCTGAAGACTTGGAACAGTGTACTGGTTAAACCAAACTAAAAACAACATACTATTGTCATCAATTGATATAATATGCAGGAGTAAGAACAAATTCATTCATTCATTCATTCATTTTCCTTCGGCCCTTTACTTATCAGGGGTCGCCACAGCAGAAACAGCCATACACTCTCATTCACACACATGCACTACAGCCAATTTAGCTTATTCAATTCACTATATACTGCATGACTGTGGGGAATACCAGAGCACCTCGAGGAAACCCACATGAACATGGGGAGAACATACAAACTCTACACTAGGAGTGCAAAGATTCAATCTACTCACGGTTCGGTATGTATCACAGTTTTGTGGTCACGGTTTCTGTACAGTACGGTCTATGCTATGCTTAAAAATATGTCTACAAAACAATTAAAGCAACAATAAATATATTTATTGGGTAACAAACACCTGACAATGCAACAGCGTCACACATATGACTGTAGATTTGCATGTTCTCACATGAATTAAATAAAAGTAGGCCATTTTGAAAACTGTGTGTTCAAATAAATTGCTTAAGAAAATAAAGAGAAAAAATTCCCCTTTTTCTTTTTTACATCTCGACTCAAAAGTCTCAACCAATTATGCAAATAATAATTATGTCAACATATCTTAATAATTGAGCACTTTTAGAGTATTGATTACTTTTGTTTACATTATGCTTGCATTACCATGGCAACAATGCATTTTATTTATACACCATACGATTTTATTATGATTCCAGAGAGCTCCATTACACTGATCAGCACCATCGTAGTGAATGAAACTTCAGCAAAGAGAGAGAGTTCAGCTCTTCTCTCTTAATTTAGTGGGAACAGTCAGTCGAGAAGAAAACTGTTCTTAGCAGACAGCGGGTAAGCAGAGTCAATAGCGGGAGCAATCGGGTGTGGAAGAACACCCAGCAGGAGTGGGACTGAAGTAACAGACCTGCTGAATGCCTGCGTCCGTAGGGGACACTTCTGCATCTAGACACAAACCGCGAGCCGCCTGTTAGTGACCACTGATCTTGGCTATCTTTGCAACAACAACAAAAAAACAGCATTCATTAGGTTTTTGTGTCCGTCTGAATTTACATCGATTGTCTGTTGAAACTAGGCATGGGACAATAACCGCTTCCAAGGTATACCGCGGTTTGGAAAAGTCAAGGTTTTAAAACCACCGAAATTTCATGCTATATCATTCCTAAGGTATGTGTAAGATTTTTTATTTACATTTTTTTAGAACAACAGTATCTCCAGCAGAAAAGATATCCAAAGATGCAGTTTTAAATGTTTTAAATTGTAAAGAAATCAGTGTTTTTGAAACTAATGAAGACAGCAGAAGTCAATGATTCATTTGAATTATTTAGCTGGACATGTTTCATGTTACAAAATATCTTAAATGTTTCTCAAATTAAAATATATTGTGTTCACAGAAAAAAAAAGTATTTGTTTTTACCCAGATATTTAAAGAGAACATATTTTGGAGCAGTAATCACAAAATCCTGAACCCGTGGTATTTTCATCCAAGGTTATCATACCGTCAGAATCGTATACCGACCCGTACCTAGTTGAAACACTGACGGCAATGTGGTGTGATCTGACATCACCTGCGCTATATCTCCTTCACCTGCCATGCTGAAACCTACAGAAACTCCACACACACACACACACCGACACGTGAGGAATCATGATATCAACAACAGATTTACATACTAAGAGGTGACTGGACAGGTCTTCGCACGTAAAATAAAAGGTAATCGGAGGCGTACAAAGGTAGAACTGCTTTGTTGCAGTTGTTTTTATTAACAAACCAATATTAATAATGCATATTCTGAACCGCGGATCACAAGGTGCACCGAACCGTGGGAGGACAGTGGGACGATACGTTTTTTTAAAGAGAACCGTTGTATTCCTACTCCACACAGAAACACCAACTGGCCCAGTCGGGGTTCGAACCAGCGATCTTCTTGCTGTGAGGCGAGTAAGAAAATTATGCTTTAAAAATAGAGAGCACTCCACTCCATAAACTGGTGAATTTCACATCAGTTTAGGATTTTCATGTGGTTTACCATTCAGTCCAGCTCAGTTCAACATTACATTAAGGTTGCATGATTCGGAGCTTCTTCTGGGTAGGTTAAAATGAAATAAAAAATACCAATGCCAACTGGTTTTCATTTTTATGGGCTCAGGATACAACGAGAGAAGAAGAGACAGATTCATCTTGGAATGAATTCATCACAGTGTAGCTGACTGCTGGAGACAGTGCCAGCTTACAGTCCAAGACCAGCTGCTACAGGAAGAATCTTTGTCTTGGAGATAATCAGGATGAAAAATAGGATGCTAAAGACTGGGAGGTCAGGGACATATGACAAACTGCGGTTACGCTGCGTTATTTAATGATTCCTTGAAGCCGCTGACCCTCATCAGGCCATGTTATGTAGTGGACTGCTGTACATCATTCAAGCATATCAATCACGCTGAGCAACCTGTAGCCAACAATCTCCTTATTCAACTTTTACCACGATGACCTCTTGACGTTCAGAGGTCTTCACATGGCTGACCTCCGCATGAGCTGGCGGACGAGCTTGGCCTTTGGCAGCTGTCTGTAATCATGGGCAAATAGCTGCGATGGTAAGGTTAAGATGAAGCAGATGGATTGCATGGTGCTGGCGTCCACATAGTGAGTTCAGAGCCTCCATTTCCCTCTCGTTCAGTACAGACTGACTAGCACACAAAAGAGCCTCCATTTCCTGGGGAAACGCCTATTTTTCCCATGAGCTCATGCAACAGCCAAAAGGTTCATTTAATAATAACAATATGAACAAGAACAAGGAGTGTATAGGGAGTAATTGTTGAAAGAACGCATGGGGATTGTAATGTTTCCGGCAGAGGCTTTGGATAATTATTTAGTGCATCATAAAGCATAAGCGCTTCTACAGGTCAAAGTTGGGCAAGATTTAGAATCGAAGAATTGGTGAGTTTAAATTGAATTGGCCATACCACACCAGAAGCTGGACATACAAAAGAAGTATTTGATAAAACAGTAAGCAAAAATTATGCAGATGGCCTACTACTACAAAGATTTCAAAGTGAGCATCTGATGGCCTTTTTACTATCCATCATGGACATTTTATTATCCAGTGTTACTATTTTACACAAGAGAGGAGTTGAGAATTGATGAAACTGACTTTGTATCTCATGAAGCATTACATTATACAAAGACACGTTACATTACATCTCATCTTAGATCCATCTCATCTTAGATCTTAAAGGGCACCTATTTGACCCCTTTTACAAGATGTAAGATATGCCTTTGTTGTCTCCAGAATGTGTCTGTAAAGTTTTGACTCAAAATACCCATCAGATTATTTATTATAGCCTCCAGAATCTGCGCTTTTTGGTGTCGGTGTATACTGTAGCTGTTTTTGTAGCCTGTGGCTTTAAATAAAAATGAGCTGCTTCTCCTCGCCCACTGTTCCCACGCGCAGGTCTGCTTCTCATCATGCGTTACATCAGATAAACAGCACAGTGACAGAGACGGACTTGGATGCTGAAATACAGCTCTGTCAAAAATAGTTAAACAAAAAGGTTAATTAAATAAAAGTTTATTCGATGTATTTGTGGTGGAGTTTATTCAAGCCTTTCTGAAATGATGAGTCTCACACAAATGCTGTTTGCAGTACACACACACACACACACACATACATACATATGTGCGCATTTACTGACACCATGTAGCCGTGGTGATTATAGCAGTTATGAATTACATATTGATTTTACTGTCTTTATTACAAACATGCTCTGTTTTAAAAACATTTTAAACTTATAAAACTTTTAAAACTTACAGACAGTTTTAACAAACAAGTTAATCCCAGTTTATTTGAAAAAAATGTTCTGTGGACATGTGTATACATGTTATTATAGAAACATTGCGTCTGTCAATCAATTCGGTGGGTGGGAAAACCGCCCTCCTACGTCACGTTGCGGTGGGCCTCAAAATCACTGAGATTTAAATTCTATTTTAAAGTCAGGAAATTTTTAAAAAGAGACTTGTAGGGTTTCTATCACTCCAATATGACAGTAGACACACTATACATACACTCAGTTCTGTCCAAACAGGTTACAAAAGTTGATTTTCATCATAGGTGCCCTTTAACTTAAGATATTATAGGTTAAAGTAGGGTTGTTTGCTACTGGTACTTTTGCTACCAAACTTAATTTAGGACTTGTATCTTATCCTATCCTATCTTCCAAAATTGTATCTTATCTTTGGTATGGAAATCTTAAATGGTGTCATCTGGTTTGACAATTCACTTTCAGGAATTGTCAAATTAAACTATTGTAGTTTGCAAGCTGCCTATGTGTTAGCCTTACAAAATGGATAAATAAAAACTTTTGAAATGTTATGCATTAGTCACTATAACTGGTATAGGCACTACAACTGGTAATGATCTGTGATCCTTTTTTTGGTCTCAGTAATGCTGGTTGCAGTTCCTGTGCTAACTGTAATATAATGTTGCACAGAAGTCTGTAATTACTTAAGTGCTTTGTCATTAAAATGTAACACATCTTCAGGGTCCTCCAAGAGCCTTTTCACCATTAAACATCTTCAATCTTCAATTTCAATCATCAATAAATGTTATACCATTGTTGGACAGTGCAATTATAAGTGTTTCCTTTTCATTAGCTTTCGGATAGTTTTAAAGTTGTGTTGGATGTTTCAGCAATACCACCTTCCTATATGTAGTTACAATGAGATAACACACTTAGGAAATACTATTCTGAAATAGCATTTGTCCTAACAGAAATGACCATGTTTACCAAACAGATAGGGTAAGATTTTAAAGTGAGATCTTTCTGTAAGACTCTAATATGCCCAAACTGCATACAGAAAGAAAGTTCCTCATTAAATATAGTACTAACTATTTTAGACAGTGGTCATCTATTTAAGATGCATTGTGTTAACTACCTCAATTTTAATTTGATTTGAATTGCCCTTTTATATCATTATTTGCTAAACAGCTAGACTAACACTCATCTGAACATTTGGAGACATTGTGTTTACATAATTTGTTTCAGAATATCAAATGCATTACCATGCATTTTCTCATCACATGGACTAAAGCCGGAGGCAAAATCTGCAAAACCAGCAAGACACATGACTCAATTTCCATATGTAATCAAGTATTCCACTTAGGTCATTGATCAGTCCCAGCAGTGGATCAAGCAAATAATCTGAAACCCCTGGAAACTCCTCAGAGCAGCTGGTCAGGCATGAAAACCTCCATCTGTAGCAGGAAGAATCTGCAGGTGCCTTGTTATAAAGTAAAACTCATATTAGAGTCACAGAAAACCACATGGGGAAGTCCAAACCATCATAGATGTGTGTGTGTGTGTAGTGAGGACACCTGTGAGCGTTTATTCTGAAAAGGATCTTCATAAACCTGAACTAGTTCAATGGCGCCTGTTGATGGCCTTGCCAACAAGAGAACCATCCCTGCAGAGTTTAAAAGAACAGAGAGACTATGAGAGCTGACGAATAGTTTGAGGGCTTCAATCGTGCTGCTAAAGATCAGCATGGCCTAAATGCTCTGTTTGAACTCTGAGGGGGGTCCTATAAAGACACATGACCAGCAACCACCCCTCATAACATGCTCAAACAGCTCATTTCACGCAACTGCCTTTTAATTGACAGCTGACCGCTTAACATCATGACTTGCAATTTGAGGAACTGGTTTTCACACTTCCTTGTCAGCTGGTATTAAGCATTGTTTTAAATCACACCAAAAAACAGGAGCAAGAGTAGGAGTTTTTTTACTGAAATGCTCTCAGCCTTCCTGTGAGCTCCACAGCTTAGCCAATAATGTTGCTAGGTTGCCCCTGTGGCCTCTGATTTGTTATTGCAAAGACCTTTTGTTTTGGTTGGAGACAGACCTGAAAACCTGGGACCCTGCAATTCTCTTTTTAGTGGCACAAATACCTAAAGTAGAGTACCATTCACCAGCAATTGCAAGATAACTTATTAATCTTGGTCTATAACTACAGCATTTGACCTCATTCATCACAAGTAACTCTGACTCCCCTAATGCTGTAAAACTATCTTATGCATGAGCTCATACTTCTATAATTTCCATGTGATGTCTTTAGAACACCAAAGCCACATGGTGGTTGCTGGTTTCATGTGACTTCTCGCAGGTAAAACATACTGAGAAATGCTCACCAATTTGAGGGGTGCTCGACTCGCCCAACACAAGTCATTATGATGTGGTTGCTACTATTTTCTAAGCCTTTAATGAACTGCTATTGCATGGGGTAGTTAAAGGAACTCAGTTACCACTTGGGTGGTGCCTTGAAAACTACATTTCCTATAGAGCTATTTTCCTCGTTGTATTTGCACCACTAATAGGAACTCTAAAAAAAATCAAGCAACAATGATATTAAGTCAAAAGCTGAAGGATGGAGACGTACCTGGATTTCAGTGTCCATTCATCTGTGTTTTGTTTGGCATATCTTGGAACAATCAAGGTACATTTACTAGAAGACCGTATTGTGTTTGGTTTGTCACAACTCTGCACTGTAAAAAAAAAATCTGTAAATGTAAAATAACGGACGTTAAATTACAGAAATTTTCTGCCGAATTGAACTGAGTTACATTTCTGTAATTTAACATCTTTTATTTTACGGTACATTCATTTCTGTAATTAATGTCTTATTTTACGGTATACATATCTGTAATTTAACGTCTTTTATTTTACGCTACATTTCTGTAATTTAACGTCTTTTATTTTACGCTACATTTCTGTAAATTAACGTCTTTTATTTTACGGTGCAGGTCTGTAATTTACCGTCTTATTTTATAGTAAATTTCTGTAATTTAACGTCTTTTATTTTACGATACAGGTCTGTAATTTAACGTCTTATTTTACAGTACATTTCTGTAACTTAACATCTTTTATTTGACAGTAAATTTCTGTAAAATAAAAAAGGTCTGTAATTTAACGTCTTATTTAACAGTACATTTCGGTACATTTCTGTAATTTAACGTCTTTTATTTTACGGTACATTTCTGTCATTTAACGTCTTTTATTTTACGGTACATTTCTGTCATTTAATGTCTTTTATTTACGGTACATTTCTGTCATTTAATGTCTTTTATTTTACGCTACATTTCTGTAATTTAACATCTTTTATTTTACAGTAAATTTCTATACTTTAACAGCCGTTATTGTACGTTTTTTTTCCAGCATCCCAGCTGCCGGAAAGAAAACGTAAAATAACGGATTTGTTTTACAGTGTGAAACAAACTGTATAAGCAGCTAAATTAGTCCTCCCAAAGGTTTTCCCTATAATTAAACTATTCCCATTTTCAGTGCCAAAAAGCTATAATATCAACCAATAGTTATATGAACTATAAAAACATTTTTCTATTGTAAAGACTCCTCCTTATATGGTTGCTAGCTTGTTTTTTTCAGTTGCTAGGTGGTTTGTTATTGGCTATGTCATTATAACTCTGTTCAAAATTGCCTCTTATGATGTTTATAGCTGAGCTTAGGGCTGGACGATATGGCAAAAATTTATATCACGATATATATTTTTATTTCGGTCGATACGATATAATTCCGATATCGATATGGACAATATTAAAAAGAAAGGAAAAACTGCCAAGAACGCACACAATGGATGTCTGTACCTACAAATGTCTGCAAAGTGAATTTGCAAAGTCGATAATACCTCCAGACTCTTATAACTTTTTTTTTTTAAATAAAAACAGTACAAAAAAATTTGTTCACTTTTTATTTGTATTTAGCCTATACAAACAAGAAATGTGAAATAAACTATCAAATAAATAAAGCTCAAAAATTCATAAAAAATATGCAAAATAGTTTTTTAGAAAAATAAGTTTTGTAGTATAAACAGCAGGACAGCAGTGATGTGTGAACTGAATTTGGTGAGAGTACAGTAATTTACAGTACAGTTATTGAATATTTTTCATAATAAAAAAATCATAAAAAATATGCAAAATAGTTTTTTAGAAAAATAAGTGTTGTAGTCTAACCAGCAGGACAGCAGTGACGTGTGATCTGAGTTTGATGGCAGTATAATGAGTTAGAGGGAAGTTATTGACAGCTTTTGTAGTATTGGTTTTTGCGTTTTGCTCTTTGTAGACGGTCCCTAGGGATCGGTCTCTTTGCCGCCTGCGCATAGAGATCAATATATTGCGTCCAGCGCGTAGGAAAGCTCATTTTTAGGAAAATAAGGTTGTAGGTGGTTGTATACATTGCGACAGTTGAAAAAATGTGCTATTTGTGTAGGAACAATGTTTCGGTCATGAGTTATTGATCCGGAAAAGACGAATCTGCGAATCTGTTGCTAACTTTACTGAATTGAACCACTTCTACACCACTGCATTAGTCTTTCCTTTCTTATCAACTATTTCGTCTGCATTCTTACTTGTGGAAGCTTGTTCATTCGCATATGTATTCAGAGCACTCATTTTGTAGCCAAAACTTTCTGCGGCGCAGCTTAAACCAACTGCTGTGCTGAGCGCTGGCAGCGTGTCTGTGTTGTTCGTCATCACGTAAGTGAGATCAGATCACGCTCTTTCTGACGGCTGAGCACTGAACGTCATTCAGTGACAAGTGATACATGTATAAGATCTTATATAAATAATAATATATCTATTTATATATATGCAAATTTATATCGAAATATCGGAAATGGGTTCAAAAATCATATCATCGTTATTGAAAAAAATTCTATCGCGATATATATTGATATCGAATTATTGTCCAGCCCTAGCTGAGCTTAATACCAATGTGGACACTACAGAGTGTACTCGTTTAATAACATAATGCACCACAATAGCTAGTGAACAAGTGATGTACAGTTAAAAAAAGTACCCGCTTTTGGACATGATTGTACCACAGCAATTGAAAACCATTTTAGTTCTAGGAACGCCATTTGGGGAAATACAAGGTGTCATGGGTGATTTAGTCTTTTTTTTTTGGTCTTGTTTAAATTTTTAAACTTATATTTGAAACACAATGAAACACAGCATCGATTATAGATCCTCCATCCTCCACTTGATGATTTTCTTCAAAATGCAATGTATACTTGCTTTCAATCAGAGCACTTGGAAAATTATTTATATTAATTTCCCCTAACCAGAAATTCACTTTCGTGTTCTTTAAAGGAAAGATAATTTGTTAGTACAATGGTCCCTCGTTATTCGCGGGAGTTCTAAAAATAACCGGCAATAAGCGAAATCCGCGAAGTAGTCAGCCTTATTTTTTACAATTATTATAGATGTTTAAAGGCTGTAAAACCCCTCCCTACACACTTTATACACAGGCAAGCATTAACATTTTCACACTTTTGTCTTTTGTTTAAACACTCTCAAAGTTCAAACCTTAGTTGAAAAATGGGTCTAGTATTATAGAATTAAACCCTTCCTCTGCCTTTTGGGTGCTACCACAGGTGCGTTTGACGGTGCAGAATGTTTCGTCGACATTGTGGGGAGAAAACTTGCAAACATACAGTACAGCACTTCAGAGTCACACTGCTAGCCAGTGTTGGGTAAGTTACTTTTAAAAAGTAATAGATTCCATTGGAAATACCGAACTTGTGCGCACAAAAGACGCGATATGCAAACGGCCACATTAGCAGCTATGCTTTCTTCACATTCAGGAGATACCTTCACTCCCGATCCTTCACAAAAATCTAATTTAGCCAGTTTAGGCTGAGTTGGACCGCCATGTTTTTGGGTGCCAGTGTCCTCTTTGGCGACGAGTTGTCAAAGAATGCTTTCTGTTCAAGTGCTTGAACAAGTTGCTGGTTGAGTTAAAAGCAATCGAAAGTTCTTTAGAGACTGGACATGGACTGCATTTCACAGCAATATTTTTGTTTTTCCACTCAATGAAATCAAAGTAATGTCGTTATTTCTACTTGAAGAAGCAGCCACTCTTGTCAGCAACTATTTGAGCTTTTCTCCAACAATTTAAAAGAGCATGCTTATTAAGTGATGGTGCAGCGGAAAACATTATTAAAAAGTTGACTTTTTTTCTTCTAAAAACTATATTTGTAACATAAATAATACAATTACACTGACTTTAGTAACTGTAATCAAATTACACAAATAAAAATGTAATTTGTTACATTACTAGTGATCGAAAATGTATGTAAATTTGGCAAGCTGAACGCATTCTGTACTGTACAGGAGACAACCGCATTATATCGAGGGATCACTGTACATGATTCATTTTTGAGAGAAACTCTCCTCAATGTACTCTCCTGGAAATTTCTATGCTTTTTATGGGCTACAGGAGAAAATTCAATTAGGGTTCAATCATGTCCATAGCACAAGCAGTATGAGATGAGAAACTGACCAAATTGAATACTTAGTGTTAAATGTTTGTATGAGTAACACTAATAGTTATACTTGCCTTAGCCAGCAGGACTTATTACCGAACCTCTTCAGATTCCAATAAGTACATGACACAGAATTGGACGAAGTCATGTGTAAGCATACTGCAGTCATTCAATGCTTGGAATGTGGAACGAGTCAGCCATGTCAAAAACGACTATCAGAGGCGCGAGAGGGCAGAGCACTCACCCTCTTGACCCCCGTCTAATCAAACAGCTTTCTTTTATGGTTACTGCCACTCGGCTCGACGTTAACCACCCACACGACCAGAATTCCACTTCCACCATGGCTTTCTAAGGACAAAAGAGTTTTCTGATCAAAAAAAGCTTTGTGGCTACGTAATATTATAATATTTTAGAAGTTACAGAGAGGCTTGTGCGCTGTTCCAGAAAGACCAACTGAATGAGATCTTTGCTTGGCAGCCTGACAGAAATACAGCACCATTACCGTTTTAGGCCAGCGGTCTCCCAACACACAGAGAACAGAAATGCTATTAAAGCACCAGACTGCTGCTAATAAATAAGAGCCAATGGCACTATGCACTGACTGTCCTCAAGAGCCCTCCTGTTTGGGAAAGCGGTACAATTCATATCCAGACACCATTTTTACACCCAGGGAGGCTGATACGGATCGCACTAAATCAAAGTGCTCCTCCTTCTCAACAAACATCGCTCTATTCTGACAGAGGAATTACATCCTAATCCCAAAAGAATGTTTTGGTTGCTGAAGATTACAGGCTACCGCAACCAAAGCTAGACGAGTGCAAACTGGGGTCGGGTCAGGGGAAAGAAGAAGAAAAACAAAAATATCAAATGTTTTGGTTGGTTATGCCAAACATTTTTCAAGCCCTCTTGACATGTGTCCTCTGAGGCCAAGTGGTTGTAGTGGGCCACATGCTGTCCGGGTCGTGAAGCAGGCTGTGAGACACACGTCCATCACCTGTTGAGAAGCTCTGCAGCTCCTGCTCTCTGTGGGACAGCCCTGCAACAGCTGTGCCACTAATGAACTCAACTTGGCCCTCTTAACTGAACCTGTGTGCTGCATGACAACTGGACAGCCCCCTTGGACAGGACCTCGAGCTTCAGCAGACTGGGAAGATCTACTTCATTACGGTCATACAGATCAGTTGGATATGGTTAACACTGAGTACGTTTACCTGAAAACCAATAATCTGATTTTAATACGATTAAGACAATACTCTGATTAAGAGTCTACCATGTAAACAGCTATTTTTGATTAATTTAAGCCGATTAAGGTCATAATCTAACTAAACAGGAATTCCCTACTTTCGTTTTTTCTTGTGTACTCAACATTTTTTATTTCACCTTTAATTTTGTAGACAGTAGAGAGTATAGACAGGAAAGCGTGGGGAGAGGAGAGAGGGGAAGGATCTGTATAGGACCTCAAAGCAGGAATCGAACTCGGGTCGCCGTGAACACCGGAGTACCATATGTCAACGCACTAACCACTACACCATTGACGCCGACGTGTACTCAACTTTTGAAAACATCAGTTGGACTGACCTAAAATGTCTGAAGTTGAGTGAACAAAAAATATTTGTCTCTGTTTTATTTTTTTTTTTTCCAATTGAACTATGTTTGTTTGTTCTGATAATGTATTACTTTAACTTCAGACATTGTTGGTCAGTGTGACTGATGTTTTCAAAAGTGTCAATGGTGTAGTGGCTAATGTGTCGACACATGGCACTCCGGTGATCACTGCGACCCGACTTCGATTCCCATCTCGAGGTCCTACGCCAGGGCTATTCAATTGGCGGCCCGAGGCAATTTGTTCCGGCCCTCCAAATAGTGTGATTAAGACATCAAAAATAAATTTAGTTCAGTCGAAAAACGGAAGTGAAGTGACGTGCGCCTGTTCAATACAGCATGAGCTGCAAGCTGCGCAGAGCGTGAGTCACCATTCAGGGAGTGGCGCGTGCAGCTATATTGTACAGTGCTGTACTATGCACTGATATCGTCAATAGGGATGCAACGATTAGCCGATTTCACTATTAACTGCGCTTTAATTCGTCACAATTAATCGTAAAGGCTTCTCTAAACCGCATTTCATTTGCACGGAACAAAACGAAACTGCTGCAGGTAAAGTTATGCCAAGTTGCCAACTGTGCAAAGTTCCAAGTATGTACACTGAGGCTAATACGCCCGCACACCGGATAAACGCATCGGCCGTTCCCATATCATGTGTGGCTGTGTGTGTGTGTGTGTGTGTGTGTGTGTGTGTGTGTGTGAATATATATATATATATATATATATATATATATATATATATATATATATATATATATATATATATATATATATATATATATATATATATATATATATATATATATATATACGTAAACTGTATATATACTGTAGTAGGGGATGTTTGAAGTGGATCCAGGGTTTTTGCAGATATCATAATGTCAAATTTAAGACCTTTATAAGACCATTAAGTATTAAATTTAAGACCTGTATCACAATATCAAAAACACGCAAGAGAAAATGCTAAATCACAAAATTACTGGTAAAATTATTTATTTAAATTGAACAGTACTAAAGACAGGTTAGACGGACTATTGAACTACAAAAAAAAAAAAAAAAAAAAGGCTGATTTATACTTTCGCCTGGCACTGACTGTGAGCACACCTCACGAAACAGACGAGGCTTTTATACTTAATGCGTTCGCCGTTGGGATATTCTTTAAAACAGCAGGGGGCGGTCAAAAGAAACCCACCGTAAAGTCAGACAGATAAACAGAGAAGTAGTACTTTTCCGGAACTACTGTACGTCACATCATTAATATCGTTCAAGATTTTTAAACTAACTATTTTTTATTATTTTTATAATTAGTTATAATGATTATATAGTTTTATAACCATTCAAGATTTTTTAAATCAAACTTTGATGCATCACTTGCTTTTGTTCATATCTCGGACAGTTCTACCTATTAAAAGTTAAATATAAATGACAAGACAACATGGGTTGCTCTACAATTATATTTTTTATTATGGAAAACTGTACAAAAGCAGGCACATCCCTCTTAACTGGGTGCTCAGCCAAAAACGCAACAGGTGCAAAATTATAAATTCAACTGAAATCTGTTCACTCCGCCAGCCGAAATCATGTCGCGCACATCGAAAGCGAACCTCAGCAAACACATCGATGATATCACATTCGCCAAGCGCACTGGGCTCAATAACAGAAAGCTGATTGGCTATTGCATGTTGGTCTCATTTGTAGTTGTAATACCACAAATTACATTTGGACTAGTGAAATAAAGAACTACAACACCACGAAAACCAAGCAACAACAGCAAAAAAGAATTTAAATGAGCATTAGATGTATTGTTACATGGACATCGGAAAAATAAAACCTGTGCAAAAATATTTATGACCTAGAACAGCGAAATTAAGACTTTAAGGATTAAAATTTCGATTTTTAAATTTGAGACTAAGACCCGGGGAAACCCTGGGATCACAACCTTTCATCCAGGTTGAAACTATTGAACAACACCCATTCTTGCCTTGGGACAATTATAAAAAACATTGTTGATCCACTTGAAATGTTGCCTACTGTCTATATACTACATTAATCATTTACAATCCGATCAATAACATGCATTTCATAAATATACAAGGTGATTTTGCCTGCAGGCTTTAAATGTGCATTAAAAGAGTCATCTGAAAGTTCACATGGTGGTCTCCTGTGTTAAACTGCGGGTGTGGGTGGCTCACACTGGGCTTGCTCAGGGGGACGGGGTGAGGTATGCATGCATACTGAGGGCACATGAGGAATGCAAAAGAGGGGGGGGGCCGATTCACTGGCCAGACTTCCGGGGGAAGGCGCCATGAGCTCAGTGACTTACAGTACAGAGCAGCTGAACTGTAACTTCATCAAAGCCCACTATAAAGCCACTGACCCCGTGGCACGTGCCTGTATGGAAAATCATCAGGGCAGTTAATGCC
Source organism: Danio kyathit (assembly GCA_903798195.1). Classification (NCBI taxonomy): domain Eukaryota; kingdom Metazoa; phylum Chordata; class Actinopteri; order Cypriniformes; family Danionidae; genus Danio; species Danio kyathit. Next base: position 33,536,101 of record LR812525.1, on the reverse strand, counting down.
AAGAGGCTTAGACGTTGCTCCAGAGCACAATGAAAGACAGACTGAAAAAAACAGAGTAGTGGGGGGGTTGAGCAACTGCAATTGCAATTGTCTGGGAGTGTGATATCAGGTCAGCACTTTCATAACGTCCCTCCTGTGTGCGACTGTTCCACACTTGCTGCTGCTGCAATAAAGACCTGCATTGTTTTACTCACCCAGGCTTCAGAAAGCAAATCATTTCTCATCCGGCTCACGAAAATACACATCGGATATTTTCTGTTATGAGCCTTAGAAGTGTTCACGATATAAACACTCCTGTTCAAACTCTTGGTATCAGTATGATTTTTAAAAAAAACAAGGTTGCATTTATCGCATTATGATCAAAACAAAAAGAGAAATTATAATACTATAATTTGAAGAGGAGCGAAAGTGGGTACTTTGGGTTTTGGGTGATCATTTAAACGGACAAATACACATAATATGTAAACATGTCTGTCCTAGTGTGTTTTATTTGAAATTGAAACACAACTAATTTTGTCTTAAATAAGCATAAAGAGAAAGCAATCGAGCGTTTCATTATAGATCACTGCATTCTGAAAGTGACACCTCTGAATTTAAAAAATCTAAATAAGAGATTCAGTTAGTGCTCTTCAATAAATAACTATAATAACTTTAATCAGAAAGTATATTTAAATTATACAGTAAAGAAAATGAGATTTGATAACTTTATCATTCATTTTCTTTTCTGCTTAATCCCTTTATTAATCCGGGGTCGCCACAGCGGAATGAACCGCTAACTTATCCAGCATATGTTTTACGCAGAGGGTGCCCTTCCAGCCACAACCCATCTCTGGGAAACATCCATACACACTCATTCACACTCATACACTACGGACAATTTAGCCTACCCAATTTACCTGTACCACATGTTTTGAGACTGTGGGGAAACCGGAGCACCCGGAGGAAACCCACGCCAACGCAGGGAGAATATGCAAACTCCACACAGAAACGCCAACTGACACAGCCGAGGCTCGAACCAGCGACCTTCTTGCTGTGAGGCGACAGCACAACCTACTGCGCCACTGCGCTGCCATAACTTTATTCAATTTCAATATATTATTATTATTTAAATATAATTTAAATAATAATATATATAAATAAAAATGTTTAGTTTATTGCTATCCTTTGTAATGAAAAAAAACATACTACTGACCATTTTAACTGTTTGTTTAAATTGAAACAGCTCCAGATGAACAGATTTAGGAATTTGGGGCATTTTGTAAATATTTTGGACTATTATCCAGTCTTCAATATCACATGATCCTTCAGAAATCGTTCTCATAATCATTCTTTTATTTGGCACTCTAGAAATCATTTATTACTATTGTCAATGTTGGAAACGGCTGTTTTTGTGCAAAATGTGAGTCTTTGAATTTTGAAAAAGCGTGTATTATAAGTGTACTTAATGTGCTTCAGGTCAATTTAATGTTTCCTTCATGAATGTAATCCCAGCATTTAAATCAGTAGCATTTTATATACAGGGTTTCTGCAGGTTTCACCAAGTTAAATTTAAGACTTAAAACATTTTTAAGACCATTATGAATTGAATTTTAGACTCATATAGAGCTAAACCCTAATGGAATTTTTCAAATGGCCCAGATGGAAAAGATTTGTATTTGCTCTATCAAAAAAAATTATTATAATTTAATACATTTATAATACAATAATAATAACAACAACAACAACAATAATAATAATAATAATAATAATAATAATAATAATAATAATAATAATAATAATAATAATAATAATAATAATAATAACAATAATAATAATAATAATAATAACAATAACAATAACAATAATAATAAATAATTATAACAAAAATATTTGTGTCAAAACAAGCAAGCTCTAGTTGTATACATACTTTTTTTTAACATAAACTTTCTTTTTAAAAAATTAACTATAATAAACTAAATGTACTAAATGTATGCACAACAATCTGTCCAGGTCAGTGTCCTTAGCAGTAAATAACTTTTAAACAAATGTTATTGTAAGGGAAATAATCAAACCATTATGCTAAATAAAGTGAATGCATTGATGTGCATTGACCTTCAGCAGAAGCAGTAATTTTAGGTGTTATGGTTGATGACCACCTGATTGAATTAGTCGAAAGGTACTATTATTGATAATAAATTAAATTTGAATGAAAATACTGAAAGACTATGTAGGACAGGCAAAGACTATATTGTCTGCGAAAATTAGCAAAGTTTAATAATGATAAGACTCTGATGGTGGCTTTTTATAAGGGTTATTTGAACATTTTCATTGATTTGTTGGTTTGATTTTTTAAAGGGAAATAGATGAACTCACTGTCTACGGTTTTAAATACCTGGAGCAAAGTATTAGGGGTGAAAGTGCCGGGGTTATCCAATTTGAATGAAATCCAGGTGTTAAAGAAAGCTGATCAGATTACATCTGATATATCCCATCCTCTTTTTGATTCATTTCAAATCCTTCCCTCAGGATCACAGTTGGCAAGGACCAACAGATTTAAATTTTCATTTGTTCCTTGTGCGATTGATTTGTTGAATTTTAATGGGAAGAGATAACCACTGTTTCTACTATTATTAATGTTGTTTAGTGTTTGTCTTAAGTGTGTAGTATGATATACAGTTAAAGTCAGAATTATTAGCCCCCCTTTGATTTTTTTTTAATATTTCCCAAATGATGTTTAACAGAGCAAAGAACTTTTCACAGCATGTCTGATAATATTTTTTTCTTTTGGAGAAAGCCTTATTTGTTTTATTTTGGCTAGAATAAAAGCAGTTTTTCATTTTTTAAACACCATTTTAAGGACAAAATTATTAGCCCCTTTAAGCTAATTTTTTTCGACTGTCTACAGAACAAACCATCGTTATACAATAACTTACCTAATTACCCTGACCTGTTAACCTAATTAACCTAGTTAAGCCTTTAAATGTCATTTTAAACTTTATTGAAGTGTCTTCAAATATATCTAGTCAAATATTATTTACTGTCATCATGGCAAAGATAAAATAATTCAGTTACTAGAAATGAGTTATTAAAACTATTATGTTTACAAAAGTGTTAAACAAATCTTCTCTCCGTTAAACAGAAAATGGGGCAAAAATGAACAGGGGGGTTAATACTGGACTTCAACTGTATGTTGTAAATCTATTACACTACAGAACAATTCGCTGCAAAAGCGGACAATACAGTAACAGTAACAAATGATAATTGTTCACATTTGGCCATTCAAACAAGGGAAATTAAAGTAAACTATAAAAATAAAAACCCTGGTCATGACACTCAGGTAATGATATAATTGCCAAGGTATACATTCTCACGCTGTTTTAAAAAACAAAAACATCTGATTGCAACTGAATGTCAATAAACAGACATTAAAGCAGATGTCAAACTCTCTCCAGACTCCTCAGCATGACAAATCACTTTTATTGCCCTTGTTTACAGGTAATAAACCGATTAGATTAACAGACATACAAACTGTCTTTGGAAGAAAACAAACAAGCATAACCTGCATGTTTTCCATGAAAATCACTGTTTGAAAGCCGCTCGACACAGAAACACACAACAGATTAAACCGTATGTTTGTCACGCAATGGAAATGTTGTTTTTTCTTCAAGACAAGTAAAAAAAAAAAAGAAAAAAAAAAGCTGTGGTATACATTTTCAGAGCACGGGGTAAAAGCAGGCAAGGTGTGAGCTACGGTTCAGTCAACAGACATTCATCCAGCAGTTAGTAAACAGGATACCTCAGAAGACGAGCCACATAAAAGCCACAGAAGTCAACGAAAGAGGCAATATGCGAGTGAAAGATGTGTGTGGGCGCCACTCAACAAACATCAGACAAACACACAGCTTAAAAAACCCTCCCCCTCTTGCAATTCACTCTTCTCCCTTCAAACACACACACACACACACACACACACACACACACACACACACACACACACACACACACACACGTATGCACAGACGTAACCAAAACTCACCACTTCTGCAAACTGCTATACTCTAACCAGTGCAGAGCTGTGTTTTCAGCAGCGCGGCAAATCGGAAAAGAGTGACTTCATTTAAAAAACATCCGAGAGGTGTGTATTATTAGATGAGCCGGGCGCGTGTAAGCTACAGCAGTAAATGAGGTACGCCGTGTGCTCCATTTCTGATGATGAGGTGTAGCCTCCTGAGACACACTGCGATGAATTGGCCTGTCGCTGTGCTTTATTAAAGAAGTGGATAAGTCAGCGCAGCGGTGAATGAGCTACAGCTGGGACGAGGCTTAGCTCTTTCTGAAGTTTATGCTTATAGCATCTGCCTAATGTGCTATGTAGTTTGAATCAATGGATTTCCGCAGGGAAACCAATGGGAGGGTCGCGGGGAGACGCATGGCCTCTTTTTTATTTAAATAAAGCAAAGGCCTCATGTTGAGGTGTTTTTCAAGCTACTGTTTCTTAAGGAGGTCATGTCGTATATTTGTATAATTTTGCTTTTCTGCACAGGTCTCCCTGCACTTAAATGAATTTGCTTCATTCACGACTGTTCATTACAAGTCCACTTTTATTTATAATACATATTTTTTCCAACAAAACATTATTCTAAAACATAAATATTATTCTGAAAAGTTTTTGAAAGAAATACAAAGTATTTTACTTGCATGAACTTTCACTTTCAGATTAAAAAAGTATTGTTTTTTCATGTTTTTTTTGTCAACAGACATACATACAGTATACATGTTAACTAACAAAATTTAATTCCAAAAAGTGTGTGTAATGGGAAAACTTTTTTTACACTAATATACATACAGTTTCCTTACACCTAAAGGTCTAAAACTATACGAACACAAAATATGTAACCATTTTTCTTTATTATATCTCTTTGAAAATAATTATGCGGAAATAATTATGCATTTTATTTTATTTTAAATATAGTAACTTTAATCAGATTGCATATTTAAATTATACAGTGAAGATTTGATAACTTGATTCAATTTGTGTATATTATTATTTTAATAGGCTGAAGTGTTTCATTTATTGCTATCCTGTGCAATAAAAAAAAAAAAAACATCTACTGCTCCGGATGAACAGATTTCGAAATCATTTTGTAAATATTTTGGGTAGGAAGGCATCATTGTTTTCTAATAGAAATATTGATAACATATTGAAACTATTATCCAGTCTTCAATGTCACATGATCCATCAGAAATCATTCTCAAAGTATTCATTGCCATTTAAAAAATCTGTTTCTTCAGGCTCAAAATGGAAATAAAAAAACTAATAATCAAAAAATAATTAAATTAAATAAATAAATGATTAATTGGAGTCTTTTCTAAGGTAAGTGGTTGCAAACAATTTATATGGGCTGAATTTAAACAAACAAATTAAAATCCAGTAAATATATTTTTTTTTTCAGTGTACTTACAAATGTCAAGAAATGTCCTTCAACACAAAGATTTCTGAAGGACATTCAGCTTTCAGCTTTGCCATTACAGAAATAAATGACATCTTAAAAACTTAAAACTGCAAAAACCGTTTTAAGTCAGAAATATTTTGTAAAATTACTGTTAACATAACTCCCTTGAGAGGATAAATCCAAGTTGTGAACCTCACATTTTAACCCTCTGTTTAACCAATCACGCATCTCTGCAAGCACATTTAAAATTGTTCACAACAACAAAATAATGACATCAGATGTTATTTCCTTTACAGCCCCCAAGTTCCTGAGACTTTTAAACATGGACAGATAAAAAAATCCCTTCAATATAGAGCATCTTTCAATAAAAAATAGTCAAAGTGTGGGTTTGCAAAAACAAAAAGCACACGTTAAAGGGCCACGAAACCCCCCTGTCTCAGCAGGGTGTTTTCACACCTCTAGTTTGAAAAAAGTCAGTAAAGTGGGCGTGTCCAGCTCTGGGAGTGTGGGAGTGTCGGGGGAGGGAAAGAGGGAAGGACTTGCAAAGAAGGGAGTTTCCATTTGGGCATGTGCTGATTTCACAGGCAAAACATACACACAGACGCAGTATGTATGATACCGCACGGCAAATGGGAGAAAAAAATCCTCCGCATTTCTCTGTAACTTATGTACTCGGTAGGTAGCGTCAGAAAGTCGTGTGTGTATAGACTATCCTGTCACAAAATGCGGCGAAAATCCTGCACGACGGGAATAGTTTGTGTTTACATGTTTACACTCGGAGAGCAGCATTTACAGCGGATCTTTCAGTCTATAATATTGTACTATAATATTGCAGTGATATTAACATACTGTAAACTTAGTAACTAAATCATTTTGACTATGGTATGTCTTTAAAAACTGAAAGAGTACTGCTGACGATATAAACTAATTTTGCAATCTGGGTTAAACAAAGGGCACTGCACTGCACACACACACACACACACACTTACCAAATCTGTAGACAGACAATCAAACTAGAACTGTGTCTTTTTTAAAAGGAGACGAGCGGCAAATCCGGATTTCACCATTTTCAGATGCGAAAAACTCTCGGGTAAAAATGTTTCTTACAAACGCATTCTGTTGCCTGCACTGTAATCCACACGTGATTCCAGCAGCTCTCTCATAAAGGGGAAAATGAAAACAAAACCTTCGTTGCAGCACACAAATAAATGCAACACCGACGACTCGTGTCTCCAAATTCTAGTTCTTTCACTTGTTTTGGCAACACAACGTGGCGTCTCTCTGCCTTCTGAACGCTGTAAACAGGTAAACAGTCTCCTGAGCTATCATGCATATTAATGAAGTTTCACGTCATACATAATAGAGCGCTCTGATTGGTTTGAAGCACGTCTTTGTCATGAATTAATGCCGCACACTCAGATACGTCACAATGTTCTCGAAAATACAGACAGCCACTCTCCAGGCTGGATTTACACCTAAGTATCTCATGGCCGTGACGTAGCTTCAAAAATTAGTTTTAAACCGGAAGAACGAATTTGCTCAAAATAACGCAAAAACAACCAATTTTCACTTTTTAGTGCAATATATGTGTCCTAATAGTGTTTATAGCAGCGTGGGACACATATACGACTGTCAACAGCTCAAAAATTGTGTTTTGGTGTTTCGTGACCCTTTAAAGAGGAAGATAATGCACAAAGGATAAAACGATGATTGTATGCATTTAAACAGAAGTGGCTTTGTTTATAACCCTGTTTTTCCCAACAAAGCGGAACAGAACAGAATTATCAAACAGTTGGCAATAAACAAAAATGAGGAATGAACAGTAAACTAAGTAGAGCAATCTTCTGTTTACATAAAGAGAGTAGGGAATCCACATCAACATTTACTACTTACCATTATATCATTCCAAAAAAAATACTTTCTTTCTTATATCAAATATAAAAAGAAAAAAGCCCTATTTTTGTTTTTTTTTTCGATTTTTTCGATTAATTCGAATTTACGTTTTAAGACGATTTAATTTTTTATAAAATCGAGGTATCGCGATTTTTTTAATAAAAATATTAAAGCAGCTTTTCCGCTATCGTGCCAAACCGTTCTAAACTGTTAGACAACCGTGCTGAATTGTGCTGACAGATTCTGTGTGTTGACGTCACGGCTCTGTTGATGAGCTACCACAGCTGGCTCAGCGCAAGTGCGCTAGCCCATTGTCGCGATGTGCGCGCGCAGTCAGCGGAGGCGTGCGATGCGACGCCAGGCGAAAGTATAAATACAGCTTTACACTCAGAGCCGGTGAGTCCATAGAGGCAACCTAGGCGGCTGCCTTGGGCGGCAGAATAGGGAGCGAGAACTCCCTGGTCCTCACTTTCATCCGTGACACCCACCCCCTACGGGTCCTCACTTTCATCCGCAAACCGGTAAGTTTCTATTTCACTTTCGGGTTGAGGGCGTTCACCTAGAGCGCCAGTTCAGCTTGGTCCGGCCCAGATTACACTATATACATATGTATTCGTAAGCACAGACCACTCTGATCTGGGTGAGAACTTTACCAGAGACTACATGCACTGCTGAAAGCCTTTTTTTCCTGCTGCGCATCGAATCAACAACAACATATATATGGTTTGTATTTTATACCTGCGCACCACCTGAAGGACGGTTACGGCGTGTTGTGAATGTCGGCTGTCACCGCAGAAAGTCAAATCTTTTTTTACTTTGGACTTTTGCTTGAAAGCTTTACGGAGTGGCACAGTAGCTGTCCAAGGTACCCTGGTGAAAAAAAAGTATACTAAATTGTATTGCAAATATATTTTTAATTCCAGTAGTACATTGAAAGTATACTAACCAAAAAGTATATTTAATTTAAATATATTAAAAGTGTATTATTACCATACTTTTATATTTAACTTTTAACACACTTAAAAATAATTGTAATTTAGTATATTTTCTAAAAATATATTTCAGAAAAATGCACTTTAATTAAATGCTTAGTTTATTTTTTACAAGTGTATTTATTTAGCATTTGATGGTAATATATTTTAGTGTTATTTTAACTATGCTTTGAAAATGAACTTTTGTTCAAAGCACATTATTAAATAAACAGATTTTGTTTACTTTTTTAAATTTTGTAGTAATTTTAGTGTTTGTTTTCATTCATGCAATTAAGTTCATTATACTTTTAGAAAGTAAATAAAATATGTCAAATGCATTGAAGGCCTATTTAAAACATTTGTAAATAACTTATTACTGTATAAGAGAGACGCTGTTGATGCTGACAATAAAACAAATATCGATTTAAAACATTTGTAAATAGTGTGCAAACATACACTGTTAAAAAAAATCCCAGAAATTAACGTTACTGTAATTTTTCACAGTAAATTACATAAGTATCCCTTTACAGGATTTAACTGTAAAAATTCACAGTATGTTGTATTCAAAATTTGAAGGGCTATGTGGCCCATCCCTTTACCCCTACACCACCAAGCTAATAAAGAGAATTGGGACACCCGACCTATTCATGTGAACGCACAAACCAAGGGGAAGGGCTAAGGTGTAGAATTGGAATTAGGTCTTAATCAAAGACTCCACTATAAGAATATGGTGAAACATATTTGAGATGTGATGTTTTTTATGCACTTGTTTGTTGAAGCACAGTACATTTTGTACAGTACATGTGCAGACTTTGCACAGTCATGGACTTTCTGGATTATCATGGCATTTTAAAAGATCTGTTCTTAAATTGTAATGTTTTGCACTGAAGGACATTTTCTGCAGTATTTTGTACTATTTTTAATAGAATAAAAATATATTTTTGAATAATTCTGTAAAACATTTAAACCATTCTGAGGTTTTAATAAAAACAGTTTGAATTGTTTATTGTCTGTATTTGACTTTTATTGAAGTTGCATTTAACATATATTTAGTAAGAAAACTAATATATTTATGGTATATGGCGTGTGTGTTTTAAATGCACTCGGAATAAATTTCTAATGTACTTGTAATACAGAAAAAGTACACTTTAATATCACTAAGCAAGCATGAAATTAGTTTACATATTATGCTTATTTAAAGTGTACTAAATATACTTAAAGTTGTTCCAATTTAGCAAACAAAAATACACTAAATACACTTAAAGTTGTACTTAAGTGCAATTTTATTACAACTAAAATATACTTAGCACAAAACTAACATGTCCAAAATGTCACACTTTAAGTTAACTAATCATTAATATACCAAAAATATACTAACAATTAGTCCGGATCCAAGTATACTAACCATATTTATTTTTCACTAGGGTACTGTAGCTATGAATTAAATCATAAGCCATATATGCACCAATAAACAAGTAAAATGAATGAATAAATAAAATAAATATGGATTCTTAAATGTCGGTATTATTTTTACTCCAAAAAAATATCAATACGTTTTGACAAATGTTTTATAAAAATAAATTGAGCAATTTTCAACATTTCAGCTATAGGCTGTTATACGATTCAGTTAAATATAAGATAGACATTTAAATATAGATAGATATGTAACAGGTTTCTGTGGGTTTTTTTGTTGTTCACAGTGATCTTTAATATATACTGGGTGGTGTAGCTACGCACAAATATTTTCTAAAACGTTAAGCTGGAATTTGTCTATAGGAATGTAATAGGCTACACCTTGTTGACCAATTTATGTATGTATGGCCATTAAAAATACATGTTCCTTAACCAGATGGTTTTTCAAGTTACTTATAAAGAGATTGTTACTTCAGTCATGTTGTTGTAATGTTTTAAGTTAACTATAGTTACACAGTAAAAAAAAAAAAATCGAAATCGTAAATTGGTCAAACTTTATGAAAAAATCTAGATTTTTTTTTTTTGCCATATCGCCCAGCCCTAACTGACACTCACATTTTATTTAAAGGGTTGGCTAAATAAAGCAGATGGGGATGAATAACAGTACATATTCAACTAAGGTTATTTAGCTACCTCACTGGTTGACTTAAGCTGACAGCATCTCTAGAGAGTATTACATCAGACCAAAAAAATGAACTATGACTCAGCTCATAGGTGGAGTTTCAGTGGTCGAAGCCAAAACACTTTATCATTGTGAATTAACTCAATAAAATGCATGATTTATTATTATTCTGGGTAGAATTATGTGATCATGACTAAACTCAGATATTACTAACAAGGCTGGATGAAATAATCTTCAGTTTGTTTAGTTCATATTACCATGTATTGAGTTTTAGTGCTTTTGTATGAGATTTGTGTTCGAGTACAGCTTGCAACACTATTCCATCTCTCAAACAATTTTACATCACTCTTATATATAGCAAGCATGAAAATAAAATATCTGGCTAGACAATCAGGACTTATTCATTCACATATTTGAGTTTGGTACTCTTGGCTGATTAAATGACACATTTAATCATGGTTGTCTTAGTGTTCACACTGTAATGGCTCATTGGAAATATGTAACTACCAAAGCGCAAAAACGTACTTAAACATTCTTTTGACTAGTTTCTGGGTAAAATGAATGCTAATTCACAGTATGATGCCAACAACTTGTTCCTTTTCACACTAATAATATCTACATTGACATATTATCGACAAATAAAGGATTTACTTTCATGCAGTTCTTTACACAACACCAAAAAAAAAAAAAAAATACCACAAACAACCTGATCCTGCCTATGATTTTTAATCATACACGTTTGCCTTACTGATCTAATCAAATCACTTTTATTGTCACATCAGTAGCAGCACGTGTGCTATGATGAGTGAAAAGCTTCCATATGGACAACTTTTCTGATGTGTTCAGTTTGCTTGGTAGCTCACTTTGTATTTGTAATGCAGAGCACTCTGGTTCAATTCTTGTAAACCAGGGTTCCACAAAAGAGGTAAATGCAATGTACAACTGTGATGATGATGGTGCCAGTGCTTTCCACAGGTTTGAAACATACTTGGGGTGATAGCCGGATTGAAACACACCTTTAACTCACAGCACATAAAGTCAACAAAAAAAATGTGATTTTAACTATATATTTTTTTATTATGGCACTGTTATACACCTTTTCTTTTCAATGGATTAAAGTTATTTTAAAAAGTTTGTTGAAATAAAAAAAAATACACCATTTCTCTTTCATGCTATTTAGGGGCCATGTGCACTCACTGACAGATAAAGGTTGCTCTCTCTCTCTAAAGTTGCTTTATTGGCATGACATTTTGTACAGTATTGCCAAAGCATTTTAGATATGTATAAAGTATGCACATCATTAAATTAATCAAATATACAGCAAATGAGAAATTAATAAAACAGAATAAAAATAGATAATATTGCTAAAAAATTATAATAATTAAAAGAATAAAAAGTGTAGATTATTTAAACAATGCAAATTAATTGATCAACCATTTCTAATGGTGTACAAATATTTTGCAGCCAATTTAGATGTCATTTTTTTCTCTCAGAGTATATAATAAAGTTTCTCTGAGTCGTTTATTAAATAATTAATCATATAATGTTTCTCTCGCACTATAGAGTGTGAAAGCAAAATTCATATCCCGGACATTTTAGGAGATTCAGAAACTACGGCCAGACTGGGTCTGCAGAGCACGTGATTGTCTGTGTGAGTGTTGACAGTTCTCGTTTACACAGAACCAGCAGTAGTAAAAGATTTTCCACTGGTTAATTGATCACGAATGTTTGGCTTTCTTGGGGGGATACAAAAAAATGTGTAAAAGGATGATAATAATAGTATTATTCATGTGTCACCACCAAATATACTTGGGCGGCCATTAATACGCCTGGGCGGCCTGCTCAAGTAAAGTCTATGTGTGGGAAGCACTGTGGTGCTGATGATGTATATTTTTACTTAGCATCCAAAACAGCTGTCCTGTTTATGTTCGAATCTTGTGACGTCTTGTCTTGTTTTTTTGGTTTGTTAACATGTCTTTTGACCAATTTAATGCACCCTCAGGGTAATCATTTTTAAACCCTTTTTAGTGGTACAGTGGTAAAAGCTATAAGGTCCCTCATACTAAGATAGGAAAGGGATGCTTTTAAGCCACATCAGCGTAGTAAAAAAAGTACCATGTTTATCAGTACAGTATGTGTGTGTGTGTGTGTGTATTTTTATCAGTACATCAGTGTGAGAAATCAACAGGTGAGTCTGGCGGAAGAAAACAACATCTCCACTCACTCACACACAAACACTCACACACAGAAAGAGAGAAAGAGAGATCTTCACGCTAACTACAGTCCAAGCCTTTGTGGAAAATGTAGTGATTTGTTTCAAGAAGGAAAAGAGTGTTTCCATTAACGTTTATGTCTTTTTTTCACTCATAAACTTCCACTCTGGGGGGCTGTTAGGCATTGAGACAGGATCACTGCGTCAGCAAGCTCAACTTGCATTAGTCTAATTTGCGAACAAATCATTCAGAGCCGTTCTGTTGACTAGATCAATTGAGTCATTCAAAAGATCTGACTAAGCCAACCTAAGGTGGATCTCAAGATTTTTACGAAACCGTAACTTAGAATTTAGTCTGTTAGTCTATCCTATCACTTCAGACGATTTAAAATACACTATATGTCAAATAAAAGAACATTTATGGTGTCTTTGTGGTGCTGCTGTTTCATTTTTGAAGCTTGAAAAACCTCCCTAACCGACCTTTACAATTCTTTCTTTGTGGCCTTTGGAAGAAATAAAGAAAGAAAGTCATATGTCTACAACAACATGTGGGTGAGTAAATAATCCACATCACACGCTCTTCAAAATAAAGGTTCTTTACTGGCACTGATGCAGGGTATATGCAGGAATCCTAAAGGTAATTTCAATACCTTTTTAAGACTTTTTAAAGACCTTCTCAGAATATTTGAAGACCTCATAGCCACTACAAGTTCTAATCAGTATCAAACCTTTAACTTAATAAACAGTTGTTAATTAACAGTTGTAGTTAAATACAGTTGCAATCAGAATTATTCAACCCCCTGATTTATTAGCCCCCGTTTATTTTTTTCCCCAATTTCTGTTTAACGGAGAGAAAAAATTTTAACACATTTCTAAACATAATTGTTTTAATAACTCATCTCTAATAACTGATTTATTTTATCTTTGCCATGATGACAGTAAATAATATTTGACTAGATGTTTTTCAAGACACTTCTTTACAGCTTAAAGTGACATTTAAAGGCTTAACTAGGTTAATTAGATTAACTAGGCAGGTTAGGGTGATTAGGCAAGTTATTGCATAATGATGGTTTGTTCTGTATACTATTGAAAAAATATATAGCTTAAAGGGGCTAATAATTTTGACCTTAAAATGGATTTTAAAAAATTAAAAACTGCTTTTATTCTAGCCGAAATAAAACAAATAAGACTTTCTCCAGAAGAAAAAATATTATCAGACATACTGTGAAACTTTCCTTGCTCTGTTAAACATCATTTGGGAAATATTTAAAAAAGAAAAAAAATTTCAAAGGGGGTTCAATAATTCTGATTGCAACTGTAAACCAATGGAGCACAACCATGCAAGAGAACTCAGATAAGCTTGGAAGAAACAAAGCTTGGAAGAATAAATTACGCAGTTGTTTTCAGCGACAGGCTTCAGCCACTGTTTAGACTCATCTTTTTCCAACCAGGAGTTCACAAACTTACATTTTCCCATTTTGCCGCATATTTCGCTCAATGGTTTCGCTACATGTGGAGAGCGTCACATCACCTTCCTGCGTTTTTTGCAAATTACATGACATCACCCGGACGGAGGAGCTTGGCCAGACCAGCCCCAGCCCGAACCAATCGCGTGGATCGAGTACACCGTTATTAAAATTAAAGGAAAATAAATATATGAAGAGTTCAGATGCAAAAACCTCTAAATGCCATCTAAACTTTTCTTCTAAAATGAGCATTTTTCTTAGGCTCTTGTGGGTAGGTTCAGTAAATTCACATTTATGTTGATGAATAGGGTTTTTTCATCGTCTGTAAAGTAAAATAATTTAACAAACATAAAAGATTGAGAAAAATTCTCGTTTTTTTAAAGATGGCATTTAGAGGTTTTTGCATCTGAACTCTTCAAATATAATTATATTTATGCTTTTTTGGAGTCAAACTTTCAAAACTAGTCAAAATTTAAGACCTCGTAAAAACGTGATTAAGACTTTTTAATACCTTTTAAGGGCCTTAATTTTCTCATAATTAATTTATCAACCTTTAATACTTTTTAAGACCCCGCGGACACCCTGTGATAGTTCCATAAAATACATTTAATGTCCATAGAACCATTTTATTGCACAAAATGAATGTGTGGTGTAAAAAGGTACTTTAGAGATTATCCAGATGTTTCCTTTTAAGAACTGTACACTGAAATATTCTTTAGGGAACACAAAATAGTTCCCTGATGATTCAATTGCAAATTATTCAAGTGCATCACAAAAAAACCCTTTTTCAACCTTTATTTTTAAGAGTGTAATATAATATCTAAAAGATCATGAGGAAATCAATCCATTTTATGTCACATTGTGCATCTCAAATACAGATCTCAGAAAAAATCCCCCCAAAATCCCTCAAATCAACATGCATAGAGGTTAGATAAAACAAATAAACAAACATTTTTTAAAAGAATTAAGTCAATTATTGTAAAAATGTTTATAATTAAAAAATTAATAATAAATAAAATTAATTAATAATAATTAAAAAATTATAAAATAAATAAACAGAATTATAAAATATAAAAAATTCTTGTCACAGCAAAGCAGATTTTCTTTAATTGAATGTACTTAAATATATTTTTAGAATTATTCAATATAAAGATGGCTCAAAAGAACAACATTTATTTAATATTTCAGATATGTAATTGTGGGAACAAAGTTAAAGTCCTTAGTTACGGTCGCTTCAATGTTTAAATAATTTAGCATGTCAGTACTAATCTAATATACACCAATAATATCACCACAACTTCAATAATCTCAGAAAAGACCTGCCTCCATATTATTTACTCTGTTTATTCAATAACAGCTCTGTACAGCGCATTTCTCCTAAATGACCTCACATATTGGCAATTGCATCTTGCCTACAATGATCCTCTGAACTGGATATTGTTTTGCCTGCTTTCAGCATAGTACAGGCCTTGTTTGAAGACACACACTCGCATACGTAACCGGCATGGTCTGACCATGTTGCAGTCGTAAGGAAACGGTGCTGCAGGGAGTACGTTCTCCCAGAAATGAGAGAGCCAGTGATAAGAGCTAATATTAGCTAACATGTGACCGTGCCTTCAACAGCGCCATGCTACGCTTAGTGTACTCTGAGACCGTCTGAAGCGATAAAAAGGTCAGTGAGGCCTGCAACAATTTCACTTTCACACTTTCGCTAATGAGGAACAGCCGTTACTCACAAGAAGCTCATCTGAGGCATAATATTGGGGGGGAAAAATCAAGTTGTTGCAGCTTTATATCACATTAATTATATGTTTTATCTTCCTTTAAGTATTTTTAAGTTTAAAATTTTTTAAATATATTATTTATACATTTATTTATACATATTTATACATTATTTATTGATTATAATTAAATATTAGTAACAAAGTAATTAAACAATAACAATTATTGTGTGTGTACTAAATAAAATTTACAAAAACAACTTTATACGCAAGTATTGTATTGTTTCAAATAATGTTTTATGAAATAAAATAATATACATATATAATAAAATACTGTTCCATTGTCGTTCAGTACTGATATATTTATGCAAATATCGATGCATAATTATTTTGACCATTCATTCATTATCCTTCAGCTTAGTCCCTTTATTTATCAGGGATCGCCACAGTGGAATGAACCTGCAACTTATCCAGCATATGTTTTACGCAGCGAACGTCCTTCCAGCCGCAACCCAGCACTGGGAAACACCCATTCACTCTCATTCACACACATACACTAAGGCCAATTTAGCTTATTCAATTCACCTATAGCGCATGTCTTTGGACTGTGGGGGAAACCAGAGCAACCGGAGGAAACCCATGCAAACACGGGGAGATCATGCAAACTCCACATAAAAACTCCAACTGACCCAGCCGGGGCTCGAACCAGCGACCTTCTTGCTGTGGGGCAACAGTGCTAACCACTCAGCCACCTTGCCACCTTATTTTGACCAATATTTATTCAAATATATCTAAAATAGTGATCATGCTTAACATTATTACATGTATGACTTTACATTTTAAATATATAATAGATTTAAATGAATGCTGAAAAAAGGGTAACCATAGTGGTTTATAAAGTAGTTGCAATGTATTAAAATTTCACTATTATTTAGAATAATGATTCTTATTCTATATATGCCTGACTACAGCTGCAGATCTTTGCCCAAAACCAAATGGACCCAATGGTTTTGGTCACGTTCGGGCTTAATTTCTATCATTTTAAACGGACTCTGGCTGGGCTTGGGCGGTAAATGAGCTGTCATGTGATGCGTTTCAATTAGCATGTGAAAGATTCAAAAACTGATGCCAGGAAGGTGAAACGGAGGCTTGCCTCTGCCAATTATCTTTTGGTTGAACTGGTGTCCTGACATTTTATCCTACCCATCAGATTATGCTACACTGTATTTGAATGGTTCTGATGTTGGGGTTAGGGATTAGGGTGATATTACAGCTTCATATCACACTACTCCACATTAAATTTACACTGGTAGCAAAATCCGATGGCATATTTTGTCATATATTTTGGACAAATCGAAAAAACACCGGCAACTACAGCAAAGTCTGGGGTGTTTCAAATTTTGCATGCACACATTTGAATAATGTCGGTTTCAAATCCTGAATTCTGTCAGGCTCAGACCCTCTCTGGCTTAACTTTTTTTTTTTCTTTTTTTTTTTGGGGGGGGTGGGGTGGGGGTGGGGGGGGGGGGGGGGGGGGGGAAATGGTGGATAAATTCAGACAGGAAATCATTGGGAGCAGAGAGAGGGGAAGGATCAGCAAAAGACCTTGAGCTGGGAATCAAACTCGGGTCACCGTGAGCACTTCTGTGCTATATTTGTCAGTGTACAGTACCACTAGGCTATTGGCGCTGACTCTGGCTCAACTTTTAAGGCCAAATTACAGCTCTATGCCTAGCAAGATATTTTATTATTTAAAATATTACACTCAAATTTCAATAGGTGTCTTCTGTAAATCATGATAAAAGCATATGATAGTTGTTACGGTTTTCCCTCATAATAACAACCTTAAAAAAGAAGATACTTTCTAATGTATGTGTAAAAAATTAAGGCTCTATTAAACTACTGTTGGGGCGTCACGGTGGCGCAATGGGTAGCACGATCGCCTCACAGCAAGAAGGTAGCTGGTTCGAGCCTCGGCTGGGTCAGTTGGCATTTCTGTGTGGAGTTTGCATGTTCTCCCCGTGTTCGCGTGGGTTTCCTCCGGGTGCTCCGGTTTCCCCCACAAGTTCAAAGACATGTGGTATAGCTGAATCGGGTAGGCTAAATTGTCCATGGTGTATGTGTGTAAATGGGAGTGTAAGGGTGTTTCCCAGTGATGTGTTGCAGGTGGAAGGGCATCCGCTGCGTAAAACATATTCTGGATAAGTTGGCTGTTCATTCCACTATTGCGACCTCAGATTAATGAAGGGACTAAGCTGAAAAGAAAGTGAATGAATAAACTACTGTTTAGAAAACCCCTCTTCATCTTTGACCCTAATATACACGACACAAGTTTAAAAATAGTTAAAAAGTAATAAAGCCAGTTGATTATTTGTTTAAATAATCATACTGTAACACAAAAAATGCAATCATTAACTATTTAATATTTCTATGAAAGCCAATCCTTGTGCATCACAGCTTGAATTGCATCACAATGACGTAAACTAATCCATTTGTTCAGAGTCACATGCCTGGCTGCTGCTGATCATAGCCCATGTCATGACGCTAGTTTGAGCTCAACTACTCTGTTTTTGTAGTGAAGTCATCGTTGTGGCGCCGTGACTTCTAGCCTACATGTTACAATCGTGTAGCGAGCAGGGGTTATTCATCACTGCTGTATCTTCAACCAAATTTTGACACAATCAATTATCTTTCCTGACAGCATAACTAATGAAGAATGTCATGCATGCACCTAACATACCCATGCAAAGCACTCAGGAGCGCATAGTTTCCCATACACATCCAGGAGGTCCTTGGAGACCAAGCAGGAGTGGAGGGACTTCCTCTTTCGGAGGCCAGATTCCGGCTTCTCCATGGTCATTAACCCAACATGACTCAGATGAAACCTCCCCGAGTAACACACATCTGAATGGGGAAGCCTGGAGTCACAAAACAGCTGGGCTTTGCTTTCTCGCTGGCTAAGGCTTCTAGAAACACTCCGACAGGAAGGCTCATTTATGGCTTTCTTTGGACTACTCTCGTTTTCACACATTTAAAATCAGCACTATTATTCTTTAGTTCCACTAACCCGTGTTTAAAAGCAGCTGATTTTCCTTTCTCTGCTTGCAAAAGCTTGCTTGGTTAATGTGTAATAGTAGTCTGATTTTCATCGCTATCTAAAAAGTGGTTTATTCTGCCTATTTGCAAGTAACAGATCTTGATGTCAACGAATGTTGATTATTAAGCTCCAACGTGTCACTGCCAGCAAAAGTTAAGCATTAGTAAAAATCACAAGGGCATGTTAATCTACTTGAATTGATCTCTTAGGTGATGCTTGCAAAAGAAATAGGGCTAAATAAGGTAATATTTTAAGATAAAACTGGTACGATGGAGGAGACTGTGGTTAAAAGACAGCAATCTGGCAGAATTGAAAGGAAGATATAGCAGTACTATGATAAAGCAAACCAATTTCACTTGTTCTGATATTGATTTGCTGCTTTAAAGAACAAATAAAACAATAGGATATTGATAATATACTGATTTCATACAATAACCATTTACCGTCAACCTTTTCACTCATTTATCATAAGTTTCTTTTCCAAAATCAAATAGTTATGCTTGAATTTACCCCTGAAAGACAACAAATGCTGATTTCCTGTTAAGTGTTTATTACGAAAGCTAAATCAACCCTCTTGGTCATGTAACCACATTTTCTTGAATTACGCCCAAATTAACTTACTGACACTTTGCCAGTGTCGCCAGTTATTTAACACAGTGTTACCTTGTAATCTGCTGTAATGTAGAAGTTATAAAAGGCTTGCTAAAAGTTTATTAGGACAAACTGAGAGATGAAATTACTACTTTAGGAGGGACAGATTTAGACCGTGTCCCAAACCTTAGTCAGGTGTCTACCTACGGAAGCACCGTTTCGTGCACATAAATCACCCAAAATGTAATTTAATGACTTCTTTTCGTACCTTCATAACGGATTCTTATGAACTGAAGCAAAACTAAAACACACAGCAAAACTAAAATGAAAGGTTATGTATTATATAATTAATTGTGAATTAATTTCAACGTTCATTTTCTCACTTAATGCCTAGATTGTACACTGTCAAATCTAAACATAATTTTTACTTTAGTGTATGAACGTACTGAGAGCTCAGGGTGGTTACATATCATCATTTGTAACTTCAGATAGTGAGCTGTCAACACATCCATGACAGAAAATCTTACAGTATTCACTGCTTATGATGTTTATATCATCATAATTTAAATATCACATTAAATGCATTAGCCCATTTGTTTTCAGTTCTTACAGGACTTTTGGGAAAACGTTGAAAATATATATATTTAAAATGTAACAATTTTGTTGTAATTATGGAGTTAATTAATCATAATTAGCAAAGAAACAATAAATATAAAAAGAGTTTAGATGCAAAGACCTCTAAATGCCTCTAAACATCTTCTAAAATTAGCATTTTTCTCCGACTCCTATGCGTAGGCTCAGTAATATTACTTTTATAGTGATGAATAAGTTATTTTCATTTGGTTTAAAAATGAAACTCAAATAGAAATAACTGAACATAAACATAGGAGGCTGAGAAAATGCTCATTTTGGAAAAAAATTTCAAATGGCATTTAGAGGTTTTTTTATCTGAACTCTTCATGTACTGTATAACACCACATGTATCTTGTCAAGAAAGACAACATATTTAAATATTTAAATCTATGTATATGCCTATTTGCTGTCGGTTGAATAAATATTTCTACATTACATTATTTTATATTATAAAATTCTGATAATAGTCTGAGAACAAGTGCTTATTGGTATAGTTACCTTATCTGTCACAGATAAAATCGAGAATTTTATCATTTAAAATGTACATTTGTGTTACAAACATTCTAGTTACCATATAACAAAACTAGTATTAAACAATACTTAAACCAATTAAAGTAACATAATGGAAACAACTTCTTATACAAGAAATGCCACTTTCATTAAGTAAGAATTCACTGAAAAAGCTTATAACAGCAGTTACTATGGTATCTTGGCAGAAACATGGTACATTTCTGAGGGGCTTAGTCAACTCTCCAAAAGAAAAAGCGGGGAAACTTGTGTCAATATTGTTTCAGATACTGTTGCATAACTTTGTCATTCAGTCTTTAAATATATTCCCTGTCACTGTAGCCTCTGAAACTCCAACAAAACAAAACAAGTATTCCAACCGTGTGCTGTTTAATAATTTTGTATCCAAGTCTAATATGCAACAGTTTACAAAAGTGTTCCCATAGCTATGAACTAACGTTACACACAGCACTTTCGCTTCAGAGTTTTAACTCTCAAATACACGCGTTAACTCTTGAATTGCTCTCGATATGGTTACGCTTGCATTTTTTTATTTCTAAAACGTAAGCGAAGGTTTAAAGTGACGCAGGCCTCGCTCGGATTCCTGAACCCCCTTCTCCGCTCATGGGGTCCCCATTTCTGTGAGCAAGATCCACCCATTTCTCCTCAACACCCTCACATCTTTTTAAAGGGCCGAAAACCACATAACATTCCGCCATGTATCCGCTTACCTGGATAAACTGGATGGTTAACGCTGATTTTCCGACGCCACCACCTCCGACGACCACCAGGCGATATTTCTCCTGCACTGAGCCGTCCTTCCAGCCAGCCATCGGGGACACACTGCTGCTCTCGCTCCGCTGTCTAAACACACGCACACCGAGCCACTTTACTCTGTGACAGGCCTTCAGATGGAGAAATGCAGCGGAAAAAATGCGAAGCGGCTTTTGGGCTATGTGTCAACTCAGTGGTAATCCGTCCGAGAGGAGAAAAGTACGACCACAGTCTGTGGGAAATGCATACACTGCTGCCTCAAGTCCATACGCCCTCGTCCAAATCGCTACCAGGCACTGACTGACTGCCTGTGCTGCAAGATGAGGGGAAGATACGGCTAATCAGTGCTGGCAGTGCGCGCGTCGGGCGCGAGGGGGCGCGCGCTCACACTCCCGCCTTCATGCCGGTTTGGCTGAGGAAGCTACCGTGAGAATGTATCATTTATTAATCTAACTCAGTTATTAAATATATACAAAATTGGGTAATAAATCCCACACAGTGACCACTCTTTTGAATACATACGTGTGTCCTTACAGTATTAGAAATGGTAGGCTAATTCTTGGATGTCAGCATCAAAAAAAGTATGCAGTATTTGTTTATGGTCATTATTTTCTTTTTTTTCTGTACGTCAGCATAAAAAAAGTATCAAATCTACGTTTATGCGCATTATTTCGTTTATTCTTATATGCTAGTATCAAAAATGTATCAAGTAGTTCCAGTTCCTTATTAGTTTATGGTCATTCTTGAGGTCATTAATGTATGTCGGCATCAATCAAGTATTTTGTATGGTTTATGGTCATTATTTTGGTCATTCCTATATGTCAGAATCAGTTTATGGTCATTATTGTGGTCATTCTTGTATGTCAGCACCAAAAAAGGCGGGAATATCCCTCTAAAATGAGCCAAAATCAAATGATATTTGACATAAATAACGCATCACATCCACACAGATGTGCAGTATTGTTGATTATCCTCTTCAGATTTTCATATTTAAAAATGTTCCTACGAGTCTCCCACAATCCCTATTTGAATTTGACTGTTTAGTTAGGAAAGTATGATCAGCAACCAAACAACACTTACAATATTACAATATTTTTGTTACTTCGGGTAAAATAATAAAGCTGCTGGTTGGTTTAAAGCAGAGATGGACAAAGTAGGGCCCGTGGGCCAAAGTTGGCCCATGGAAACCTTTGATTTGGCCTGCCATCCCATCTGAAAAGAGAGGGAGAATGATGGGGATGGTTGGGGTGAATTCCATTGACAGAGATCCACATGCTGAGCAACAAAAAAGTCAACTGAACTTAAATAATTCATTTAAATGTTGTAAATGAATCAGACTTTTAAAATGTAAATACTGTCACTTAACAGATTGAGGACAGATCATTGCGAGCAAATCAAGGTAAAGGCAGGAGTAGCTCGACTTCGCATTGAACTCCATATATTGTTTATGTTTTTACTGTAATAAGTTAATTATTACAAATGATACTGTATTAGTTAATACACTGAAAAAAATATTCAAAGATGATTCCTTAGATTTACTACATATTTTTTAAGTTAAGTGGTTGTAAACAATTTATTTGGGCTGAATTTGAACAAACAAATTAAGTTGAACATTACCAAATTTATTTGCTTTCAAATTTTGCAGACGTCATTTTCTTTCAGTGGATGAGATAAAGCAACGTTTTCTAGTTATTTTTACATATTACCGAATTGTTTAGGACATTACCCATGGCAAATTTAATATATATTGGAGATTGGTATACTGCATATATTCGGCCCACAGCCCTCAATTACGTTTGCTTTTTGGCCCTTTATAGGAAAAAGTTTGGGCACCCCTGGTTTAAAGAAACCATGCATGCTGATGATTTATTAAACTATTCCAAATGAGTGAACTGATAATAATTTAATCCCATTAATTTATCTAAACAATTTCTACCTGCTAAAACAAAACATCATTGTTCAACGAGAACCTCATGCTCCAAACTGTCGAGTACATAGCTAGTTTTTGAATCAAAGGGAATACTGTTTGAAATAATGTGTAGTTTCTAGCACAGACCAATTGTTTTGCTTCAATACCTCAATGCATCACCAGAGCCACAAGTATTAACTTTAATTTGCTTGTTTTGTATGCTTTTTTTTCTGTCTATGAAAGTAACTGTGGACGGGCATTATGAATCACCAACTTTAAAATCTAGAAGTATTTTTAATGTTTTACTGAAGAAAAATGGTCACCTACGTCTTTGATAGCCTACGGGTGGGTAAATTAACTGCTAATTTTCACTACTGGGTTGAAATGACTATCCCTTTAAGCATCTTTGTCCAGTTTAAGTTATTCATTTATTCATTTTCTTTTCGGCTTAGTCCCTTTATTAATCCGGGGTCGCCACAGCGGAATGAATCGCCAACTTATCCAGCACGTTTTTACGCAGCGGATGCCCTTCCAGCCGCAACCCATCTCTGGGAAACATCCACACACACTCATTCACACTCATACACTACGGACAATTTAGCTTACCCAATTCACCTGTACCGCATGTCTTTGGATTGTGGGGGAAACAGGAGCACCCGGAGGAAACCCACGCGAACGCAGGGCAGTTTAAGTTATGCTTTGTTTTTTAAATATCTGCTTAAAGAGCAGCTAAATCTACATTTGAATCCTTTAAACCAGGACTGGGACTTACTGGGCCTCATTCATTCATTCATTTTCTTTCGGCTTAGTCCCTTATTTATTAGGGGTCCCCACAGCGGAATGAACCACCAACTATTCCAGCGTATGTTTTACACAGCGAATGCCCTTTCAGTTGCAAACTCCACACAGAAATGCCAACTGGTCCAGCTGGGACTCAAACTAGCAACCTTCTTGCTGTGAGGGGACAGAGCCACCGTGCCACCCCCAACATATTTCAAATATGCTTAATTGTAAAAATAAAACATAAAATAAGGTAAAACCACTGCTCTACGTTGTGTACTGTTTACTGTATCCTTGTAATACTGAAATGGAATTATTCAATAAATTATCAAATAAACCATGACACTTCTGGACATCGCGGTGGCGCGGTGGCACAGTGGCTAGCGATGTTGCTTCACAGCAAGAAGGTCGCTGGTTCAAGCCTCAGCTGGGTCAGTTGGCATTTCTCTGAGTAGTTTGCATGTTCTCTCCATGTTTGTGTGGGTTTCCTTCAGTTGCTCCAGTTTCCCCCACAGTCCAAAGACATGTGCTATAAATAAATTGTGTGTGTGTGTGTGTGTGTGTGAAGGAGAGACTGTATGGGTGTTTCCCAGTGATGGGTTGCAGCTGGAAGGGCATCCGCTTAGTAAAACATATGCTGGATAAGCTGGCGGTTCCTTCCATTGTGGTGACCCCAGATTAATAAAGGGACTAAGCCGAAAATAAAATAAATGAATGAATGAACCATGACACTTCTGTGAATAAACACAGGATGGTAACAAAACTGATTTTTTTTTTTGCTTCAATGGAAAGTCTTTACCTTGTTGATTTGTAATAATGTTTAAATAATCATATTTCGAATATTACATTAAATCTATTGACTTACAGGATATGAATTACTTGGAAAATGGCATAAAATTGTAAACATTTTGATTGGTAGTTAATGTATCATAATTAGACAGAAAATTTAGGCATGATTTAAAAACAGACACACACACATTTAGAACATTTTTTTTTGGGGGGGGGGGGGGGGGGGGGGGGGGGATAATTTCATAATTTAGATAATGTAAAATCTAAAACAAATTGGACATTTGTTACAAACCTTCTAGTAACCATCTGTGTGACTTGTTTTTTTATTTTGTGTTGATACTGTCATTTTAATAACCAGCCTGGAAAAGCTGTTTTACCCCAAATCTCTACACTGTAAAAAATTCTGGTTGCCTTAAATTTTTAAGCTGAATCAAATTAACCTTATGAGTCCATTGAACTTATATTATGTTAAACTAACTTGCGTAACTTACTAAATTAAGTTAGAACATGATTAACTTAGTTTAATAAGTTACCACGAACTAAAAACAAATGCTGTCTAATTGATTATATCATATTTACAGTGTAAGGGTAACAATAACAAAAAAACATATTACTGATATCAAACACTGTAATAATAATGACAAAATGATTCTGAAAACCACTTGCACTACCACTTGCACAGATTTGCCAGAAGAAGCAATATTTGTAGTTATTATGGCATTCTGGCAGAAACATGGTACATGGTACACTGTTTACTTCCTTTTACTTTTGTTTGTTCTCCTGATTACGTTACTCTCTTGAACAAGCAACCTAAAATAGACTGTGGGAAACCCGTAGGAGACATATTAAAATTAGTTAATCCCTGTATGAAAATCTGAATAACCAGCAGCACCGGAGCATGTGTGATATAAATATAACAATAATGGCTCTTTTCCACCCACATGTATGTCCAGGGTCTATAATGGAGCTGTTTACGTATTTCCACAGCTGCAGAACAGTGAGCGACACTTACTTACTCAGTTTTTCTTAACACAATGACCCGTCCTAATAAACCCCCAACAGTCCTCCACATGTCATGTCATGACTTGGCACTATGACCTCTGGGGGTTTCGTCAAAGAGGGAATGTGAAGCAACAGAATGTTTACAACACGAGGAAGCATCAGCTGCAAAATGTAAATTCTGTGCATATTCTACACCGCAGAACTCCAGAAATGCCATTGTTGGAGGATGCGGTGGTTTGCATAAACTCTCATTTCTCGCACGCCACTGTTTGCATACTCTTTTTAGCAGTTGCTCGAATGCAAACAGTCAGAAAGATACAGTATTATTTTGAGTAGCAGAATTAATCAATTCCCTTTGACTCCTTCTCCTCAGCCCAAAGGAATTTGAGGAATTTCAATTAACTCGTAATCCAGAACTCGAAAGTTCACATGGTCCCACTGCAGTTGGCGGGAAAGAAAAAGTTCCACCTCCCACAGTCCTGGAAAGAAAAAAGAAAGATAACCGAAGTACATGTTACGTAAATGATTCCTTTTTTCCAGCTTTCTTTCAAGAAATGTCAGTCTTATCTACACCCTTTATTTAGTCCTCAATTATTTTGCTTTTACTGGAAATCTGTAATGGCACATAAAATTTCTATTCACCTCCCAAGCTCACCCCTCTCAAAAGTTTGGGGCTGGTAAGATTTTTAAACATGTTTTTAAAAGAAGAAAAGAATGAAATAAATACACTTAAAACAGTATTTAAGGTTTTCATTTTTGACGCCACTTCTGTTATTTGAGGAATGCTCATCATAAAGCTTCTCAACTATGGCTGAATGTAATGTTTTGAGGGGAATGTGTGGCTCCCAGACACTGTACTGCTTATACTACAGTTACCACGCCTAA
Organism: Danio kyathit; assembly: GCA_903798195.1. Classification (NCBI taxonomy): domain Eukaryota; kingdom Metazoa; phylum Chordata; class Actinopteri; order Cypriniformes; family Danionidae; genus Danio; species Danio kyathit. Next base: position 33,509,344 of record LR812525.1, on the reverse strand, counting down.
AAAAAAACAGTTCAACTTTTTAGCTTTTATCACAGTTGTCACAATCACCAGCGATCTTCTCCCCTTAGATCGCTGGTTTACATGCACAAACACCCATGGACTACAAATCCACCATCATATGGACTACATCCCCCATACATGCATACTCTGACATCACACACAACCGGTTCCACATCTTCACTGATTACATCCACAGCTGAAACCGCTCAAGGACTGATTACACACAGTATATAAACAGCAAACACACACTCTCCAGTTGCCGAGTCTTGTTGCCTGTTTACAGCTTCATTTCAAAGCGTTTTCCTTGTCTTGTTTTTGCCGTGTTTTGACCTTCGCCTTGTTTTCCTGTTTCTCCCTGTCTGCTGCCATCCTTGTTACCATTTGCCTGCCTATTGACGACGATTCTGGATTTCCCACATAAGACTGTTTGCTCCTGTGCTTATCATTGCTTGTCTGACCACCTCTTTAATAAATCCTGCATTTGGATCCGCATCCTGTTGTCTGCATCCTATCCCTGGTTACAGAAGACTCGGCCACAACATGGATCCAGCAGGAATCAAAATCATGTGTCTTCGTCAGGGGTGAACGAGCTATCGAGGACTATGTGGAAGACTTTATCAATTTGGCTCATCTAACAACTTTAAACGAGGTATGCCTCATGATATTTTTCCATGGTGGGCTGTCTGAGCCACTGTACTCTAGGATGCCGCTGCACAATCCTCATTTGACAATAAAGCAATACATAGACTTGGCATTACAAATCAGTGGTTCAACTTTCACCGTAGGCGAGGTGGAGGAGACCCCTAAATGTTTTTTGGGGGGGGGGCAATAGACAGCAAGACCCGCCGGCAACGGGACTTGCTGTTCCCTCCAATAACACAATCATGCAGGCATCTCCTATACTCCTGTCCCCTGTTCACCAGCCTAAACCACCTCCAGCTCACAAAATGACCGTCTCCAGTTCTCCGTGTCACAAAATGGCCACCTCCAGTCCTCCAGGTGACAAAATGGCCACTTCCAGTCCTCCAGGTGACAAAATGGCCACTTCCAGTCCTCCAGCTGACAAAATGGCCACTTCCAGTCCTCCAGCTAACAAAATGGCCGCTTCCAGTTCCCCAGTTCACAAAATGGCCGCCTCCAGTCCTCCAGCTCACAAGATGGCTATCTCCAGTTCTCCAGCTCACAAAATGACTGTCCCCAGTTCACAAGATGACTGTTTCCAGTTCCCCAGCTCACAAGATGGCCGCATCCAGTTCCCCAGCTCACAAGATGGATTCCTGTTCAGAGTCTGTTCCTGTCCAAGTTCCTGTTCCTGAAATCCCATCACCTGAGCCACCAGAACGGCCACCACCACCTGAGCTGCCAAAGCTGCTGCCACCACCAGAGCTGTTGCTGACAGAGCTGCCAGATCCTCAGTCACTGCCAGAGCTGCCAGATCCTCCAGAGCTGCCGGAGTCGCCGCCCGAGCTGCCAGAGTCGCCGCCCGAGCCGCCAGAGTCGCCGCCCGAGCCGCCAGAGTCGCCGCCCGAGCCGCCAGAGTCGCCGCCCGAGCCGCCAGAGTCGCCGCCCGAGCCGCCAGAGTCGCCGCCCGAGCCGCCAGAGTCGCCGCCCGAGCCGCCAGAGTCGCCGCCCGAGCCGCCAGAGTCGCCGCCAGAGCCGCCAGAGTCGCCGCCAGAGCCGCCAGAGTCGCCGCCAAAGCCGCCAGAGTCGCCGCCAAAGCCGCCAGAGTCGCCGCCAGAGCCGCCAGAGTCGCCGCCAGAGCCGCCAGAGTCGCCGCCAGAGCCGCCAGAGTCGCCGCCAGAGCCGCCAGAGTCGCCGCCAGAGCCGCCAGAGTCGCCGCCAGAGCCGCCAGAGTCGCCGCCAGAGCCGCCAGAGCCGCCGCCAGAGTCGCCGCCAGAGCCGCCGCCAGAGTCGCCGCCAGAGTCGCCGCCAGAGCCGCCGCCAGAGCCGCCAGAGTCGCCGCCAGAGCCGCCAGAGTCGCCGCCAGAGTCGCCGCCAGAGCCGCCAGAGTCGCCGCCAGAGCCGCCAGAGTCGCCGCCAGAGCCGCCAGAGTCGCCGCCAGAGCCGCCAGAGTCGCCGCCAGAGCCGCCAGAGTCGCCGCCAGAGCCGCCAGAGTCGCCGCCAGAGCCGCCAGAGTCGCCGCCAGAGCCGCCAGAGTCGCCGCCAGAGCCGCCAGAGTCGCCGCCAGAGCCGCCAGAGCCGCCAGAGTCGCCGCCAGAGTCGCCGCCAGAGTCGCCGCCAGAGCCGCCAGAGTCGCCGCCAGAGCCGCCAGAGTCGCCGCCAGAGCCGCCAGAGTCGCCGCCAGAGCCGCCAGAGTCGCCGCCAGAGTCGCCGCCAGAGTCGCCGCCAGAGTCGCCGCCAGAGTCGCCGCCAGAGTCGCCGCCAGAGTCGCCGCCAGAGTCGCCGCCAGAGTCGCCGCCAGAGTCGCCGCCAGAGTCGCCGCCAGAGTCGCCGCCAGAGTCGCCGCCAGAGTCGCCGCCAGAGTCGCCGCCAGAGCCGCCAGAGTCGCCGCCAAAGCCGCCAGAGTCGCCGCCAAAGCCGCCAGAGTCGCCGCCAAAGCCGCCAGAGTCGCCGCCAAAGCCGCCAGAGTCGCCGCCGCCGCCAGAGTCGCCGCCGCCGCCAGAGTCGCCGCCGCCGCCAGAGTCGCCGCCGCCAGAACCCTTTGTATTCCCTGAATGGCGGGCGCCAGGTATCTCTGAATTCCCCGAATGGCGGGCGCCAGAAACCTCTGAATCCCTTGAATGGCGGGCGCCAGAAACCTCTGAATCCCTCGAATGGCGGGCGCCAGATCTCTCTGAATCCCTCGAATGGCGGGCGCCAGAAACCTCTGAACCCCTCGAATGGCGGGCGCCAGAACCCTCTGAACCCCTCGAATGGCGGGCGCCAGAACCCTCTGAACCCCTCGAATGGCGGGCGCCAGAACCCTCTGAACCCCTCGAATGGCGGGCGCCAGACCCATTTGAATCCCCCGAAGGGCGGGCGCCAGATCCTCCTGAATCCCTTGAAGGGCCAGGGGTACGAGACCCACCTGTGTCCCACGAAAGGCCCGAGCAGTCACCTGTGTCCCAGGAAAGGCCAGAGCTGTCACCTGAGTCCTACGAAAGGCCAGAGCTGTCACCTGAGTTCCACGAAAGGCCAGAGCTGTCACCTGAGTCCCACGAAAGGCCAGAGCCATCACCTGAGTTCCACAAAGGACAAGATTTACCACCTGAGTTTCAGGAAGGGTTGCCAGAGTCGTGTGACGTGCTAGAGACACGTGACTTCCCAGTACCGCCAGAGCCGTGTGACGTCCCAAAGTCTCCTGACCCACTGGGGTTATATGAACTGCCAGTGATCCTTGAACCTGAACCTCCTGACCCACTGGGGTTATATGAACTGCCAGTGATCCTTGAACCTAAGCCTCCTGACCCACTGGGGTTATATGAACTGCCAGTGATCCTTGAACCTGAACCTCCTGACCCACTGGGGTTATATGAACTGCCAGTGATCCTTGAACCTGAACCTCCTGACCCACTGGGGTTATATGAACTGCCAGTGATCCTTGAACCTAAGCCTCCTGACCCACTGGGGTTATATGAACTGCCAGTGCTCCTTGAACCTAAGCCTCCTGACCCACTGGGGTTATATGAACTGCCAGTGCTCCTTGAACCTAAGCCTCCTGACCCACTGGGGTTATACGAACTGCCATTGCTCCTTGAACCCAAGCCTCCTGACCCACTGGAGTTAAATGAACTGCCAGTATCTCCTGAACCCAAGCCTCCAGACCCACTGGGGTTAAACGAACTGCCAGTGTCTCCTGAACCCAAACCTCCAGACCCACTCGGGTTAAATGAAATGCCTGTATCTCCTGAACCCAAGCCTCCTGACCCACTGGAGTTTAATGAACGGCCAGTGCCCCTTGAACCAAAGCCTCCTGATCCATGGGGGTTATATGAACTGCCTGTGCCTGCTGAACCTAAGCCCCAGACCAACTTCAGCTCCATGCTCCAGGCCTCTTACAATTCCACACTCCAGGCCTTCAGCAGCTTCACTCTTCAGGCCTTACGCAGCTCCAGCTCCATTCTCCGGGCCTTCCACGCTCCATGTCCTCAGCAACTTCACTCTTCAGGCCTTACGCAGCTCCAGCTCCATTCTCCGGGCCTTCCACGCTCCATGTCCTCAGCAACTTCACTCTTCAGGCCTTACGCAGCTCCAACTCCATGCTCCAGGCCCTCCGCAGCTCCAACTCCATGCTCCAGGCCCTCCGCAGCTCCAACTCCATGCTCCAGGCCCTCCGCAGCTCCAACTCCATGCTCCAGGCCCTCCGCAGCTCCAACTCCATGCTCCAGGCCCTCTGCAGCTCCAACTCCATGCTCCAGGCCCTCTGCAGCTCCAACTCCATGCTCCAGGCCCTCCGCAGCCCCACGCTCCAGGCCCTCCGCAGCTCCAACTCCATGCTCCAGGCCCTCTGCAGCTCCACGCTCCGGGCCCTCCGCAGCTCCACGCTCCGGGCCCTCCGCAGCTCCACGCTCCGGGCCCTCCGCAGCTCCACTCTCCGGGCCTTAAGCAGCTCCACGCTCCAGGCCCTCCCCAGCTCTACGCTCCAGGCCCTCCGCAGTTCCACTCTCCGGGCCTTCGGCTGCTTCATGCTTCAGACACTCCTCAGCTGCATGGTCCTGGCCCTCCATCCCTCCCCCTGTTCCGCCTCCGCTCCACCTCCCGCCTGAACTATGATAGGAGTGTCTGGAAGCCACTCCTTAAAGGGGGGGCTCTGTCACAATCACCAGCGATCTTCTCCCCTTAGATCGCTGGTTTACATGCACAAACACCCATGGACTACAAATCCACCATCATATGGACTACATCCCCCATACATGCATACTCTGACATCACACACAACCGGTTCCACATCTTCACTGATTACATCCACAGCTGAAACCGCTCAAGGACTGATTACACACAGTATATAAACAGCAAACACACACTCTCCAGTTGCCGAGTCTTGTTGCCTGTTTACAGCTTCATTTCAAAGCGTTTTCCTTGTCTTGTTTTTGCCGTGTTTTGACCTTCGCCTTGTTTTCCTGTTTCTCCCTGTCAGCTGCCATCCTTGTTACCATTTGCCTGCCTATTGACGACGATTCTGGATTTCCCACATAAGACTGTTTGCTCCTGTGCTTATCATTGCTTGTCTGACCACCTCTTTAATAAATCCTGCATTTGGATCCGCATCCTGTTGTCTGCATCCTATCCCTGGTTACAGAAGTATTATCATGATATTGACTTAAGCTGTGAATAAGGTTGCATTAACATCTATAATAACCATACAATACTTATTGTATTGAATTATTATATGTACATGTTCAGAGGAAACAAATGTTTTAAACAAATTAATTTCCAAAAGGGTTATGAAGTACAATAAATAATGCTTTAATGGATTAAAATCAACAGTGAGAAAAGGACAGATTCATTATTAATATTAGTAAAAATTTCAACTGAATTTGATTAGTTATGGTCTCCATTTAATAAAAATGATTGTGACTTTTGAGTTTTTGAGTGCATTGTTCAGACCCCCTAGCTATTTACACAATTTTTTTCAATAAAAATGACTGATTTTGTTAAATTTTTAACAGAGCAAGGAAATTTGCACAGTATGTCCGATAATATTTTTACTTCTGGAGAAAATCTTATTTGTTTTATTTCGGCTAGAATAAAAGCAATATTTAATTTTTATAAAAACATTTTAAGGTCAAAATTATTAGCCCTTTTAAGCTATATATTTTTTTTCAGTTGTCTGCGGAACAAACCATCGTTATACATTAACTTGCCTAATTACCCTAACCTGCAGAAATAACCTAACTGACCTAGTTAAGCCTTTAAATGTCACATTAAATTTTAGTGAAGTGTCTTGAAAAATATCTAGTAAAATATTATTTACTGTCATCATGGCATAGATAAAATAAATCAGTTATTAGAAATGAGTTATTAAAACTATTATGTCAAGACAGGGTCTAAATTGGTAGGGTTTAAGCCAAAGGAAGTTTGTATAACTCTTATTTTTATCGACGATCTTACTTTCTCTCTCTCAGATTTCACTCCCGGAGCATCTGACATCATATACCTCCCTCAGGACATGCATAGGGCTTCCCCTACAATAATACACCTAAAACACGAATTGCTGTAAAACTCGTCAATGGCAGGGAAGCGTTAACTGTTCTCTCATTAACTGCAGGGAAAGAGTTAAACAAAAATAATTTATCGATTTGTTGTTGTCACGTCCAGCGACTGTCATCCTATAGAACCAATCTCCACCATTGTATTTGCTTTTCTGTCTGTTCCATTGCTCCATTTGTTAGATGTTTACTCCCACTTTCTTTTGCAGTCTGAAGCACGTCAAACGATTATTTAAATTTTTTTGGGGATTATTTTGCGTTTAAATTAAGAATTTTAAATGAAGCCTCCTCATGATTTTGAAGCGCTTTGGGTGTATGGCCATACACAATAAATGTGCTGTATAAATACACAGATTACATTACATTACGATTTTGCAGGATTGCCAAATATGTGCAACTTTTTGTTGATTTTGCGTTGCAAAAATTGTGAAAAACTAGGGGGTCTGATTATTAGTCATTAACTAAGAAATTAACATCAGCTAAGATTAATAAATGCTTTTGTAGTTTTTATTGCATTAACTTTAGTTAAATTAGCTGATGTTAAATGAAACCTTAATGTCCAGAGTTAATTAACAAAAGGTTTTAAAATTTTTTTTAATTTTCGGAATTTTTTTAAACGCCACTCTAAAAGTTTAAATATTATCAGTGTGTTGAAATGCCAATAATATCAGTATTGTGCATGTTCATTATTACCATATACAGTATAATCATTGAATATCAGCATATGTTCTCAAAAAAAGATTTTTGCTGCTTGATTAAACTACTTAATTAAAATGAGCTGAATCAACACAATTCTTGAGTATTTTACTTGATCAACTTAACTGTATTTCGTTAGATCCACTTAAATGTGTAAAAACAATTAAGTTACTTTAATTGATTTGCATTGGGACAGAATAAAGGAATATTGTGGAACCCAGTATTTTTTACAGTGTGTTTTGATTTTTGAACTTTTGTCAAATTTTTGCCCTCAAACAGCTCCTCTGTGTGGTTCTACACTCGAAAGGTGACTTGCTTGTTCAAACTACTTATTTAAAATGAGTTGAATCGACACAATAAATTTTTTGGTTTTATGTTTAATCAACTTAAATCAGTAAACATGATTAAATTAGCTTAATCGGTTTATGTTGGGACAACATCAGAATCAGAAAGAGCTTTATTGCCAGGTATGTTCACACATACGAGGAATTCCTTTTCATGATAGAGCTTCTACAGTGCAACAGAATTACAGAGACAAGACAAAAAACAGATAATAAATATATTTTAAAAATAGAAGTAGTGAATGCAAATATACAAATTGACACGTGTATGTACAAGTATAACTATATACAACGATATATGTGCTGCTGTTATGTGCAAGTTGGCATGTAAAGTGTGTTGTTAAATAAGTGTATATGTGTATAAAACGTATATAGCAAGTAGTGATGTTTGTTTCATAATAACTATCACCAAGTGTTCATGAGATGGATTGCCTGAGGGAAGAAACTGTTTCTGTGTTGCGCTGTTCTGGTGCACAGTGCTCTGTAGCGTCAACCAGAAGGTAACAGTTCAAAGAGGCAGTGTGCTGGGTGTGAGGGGTCCAGAGTGATTTTGGCAACCCTTCTGCTCGCTCTGGATAAGTACAGTTCTTGGAAAGTAGGGAGGATTGTACCAGTGATTGGCTCAGCAGTCCGAACTTTTCGACGTAGTCTTTGGAGGTCGGATTTGGTAGCTGAGTTATTGACGAGCAGATGACTGATTCAATGATGGAAGTGTAGAACTTTTTCAGCAGCTCCTTTGGGAGGTTGAACTTCCTTTGTTGAGCTTTTTTGACAATGGAGTCAATGTGAGTGTCCCACTTCAGGTCCTGAGAGATGGTGGTGCCCAGGAACCTGAATGACAACGTGAAGAAATTGTGTGGAACCCAGTATTGTTTACAGTGTAGTTTTTTCACATCTCATCCAAAGTCTTCTGTTTTATTTTGATTTGATTTTTGACTATTATAGACTGTGAAATAATCAAAATCAATTAGTGTATATAAACTGTAATGCTGTTAAGACCTGCCTGGAACTATTTTAACTGTGTGGTTCCATGAAAATAGTTGCATACTTTAAAATATTGATCAGCCAATCAGCATCAAGCATTCAACAGCTTGACAGCATATGCAAGTGTTGCAAAAAATAGCCACTACAAATGAAATAATAATAAGTACTACAAATCAAAGGAACATACAACTCTCAATGCAAAAGTCAAAACACTTACATTATGACTCACACCATGGAACACTTTCACTATTGCTGTATGCATGATTAAAAGTCACCTACTGCGTGTGTAACACCAAAACAGAAACCATAGCCTTGTCATTTAGTGATTCACCACTCACTTGCTCTTTAATGACAAATGAGGCTGACCAATCAGTGCAACATTTTCAAACGGTGCTTGATGAGATGGCAAAAACATTACAAAACATTAAAACAATTGTACTTACTGCCAGAACTTATTTAATGTCCATGAAATGTTGACAAGAACAGCACTATAAGGATGGTTTATGCAAAAAAAAAGAATATTTACTCACAGTTTATTCACTCTCACGTTGTTCCATACTTGAATAAGTTTTTTTTTATCTGCAGTACACAAAAGAAGATACTTGAAAAATGTTGGTGACCAAAAGTTGATGGTCTTTACTCTTTATCAAAAAAATACAATGGTAGTCAATGAGGACCAATAATGGTTTGGTTATTCCAAATATGTTCGTTTTTTGTTGAGTGAACGACCCCTTATGTATGAGAAAATACATTTCCTATGGCCTTAAAGGAACACACCAGGTCCTCTAGTGTTAAACAGTTGAGTTTTACCATTTTTTAATTCATTCAGCCGATCTTCAATTTTAACTTAGCTTAGCATAAATCATTAAATTGGATTAGACCATTAGCATCTCGCTCAAAAAAAAACTATTTAAAGTTTTCCACTTTTATAGTTACATCATGTTTTAGGACTGACAAAACTAAAACTATTGAATCTCGTTTTTTTTTTTTTTTTTTTTGAGTGAGATGCTAATGGTCTAATCTGATTCAATAATTTATGCTAAGCTAAGCTACAAAGTGCTCTCACCAGACCCAGAGATTGGCTGAATGAATTCATAAATAATAAAGCTCAACTGTTTAACTTTAGGAGACTTGTAAAATGTGCCTATTTTTAAAAACAAACAAACAACAACAACAAAAAACACATGGTATGTTCCTTTAACAAGACATATCATGTCTACACCAATAGCCTTGTGGTTAGGGCATTGACACATAGCACCACGGTGTAAACAGCGACCTATGTTTGATTCCTGCATGGCTGAAGGTCCTTTGCAGGTTCTTACCCTCTCTGCTCCCCACACTTTCCTGTCTGGAATCTCTACTGTCCTATTCAGAGTGAAAACCAATTAAAAATGTATTATTTAAACAAGCCATAAGATAAGAAAATGTGACTAATCATACAAACAGAATAGCAGGTACAATAGAAAGTTTAATATAAGCAAAGTAGTGTGTTGGATTTTTTTGTGAATGCCCTGGACTATCATCTGAAGTGTTAAAAACCTAAAACAATGCTGAATTTTCAGTGGGGGGTGGGGGGATGGGGGGTTCATCTGTAGTTTAATAATGTTTTAAACATGTTCAAATATGTGTCTCATCAGAACAAAAGCAGCTGACGAGTTACAATATAGATCAAAGTCTCATACTGAAATTGCATTTGCAAGAAAAGAGCTGACGTGCAAAGAGATGTCAAAGAAACCAATCAAGTTCCAGCTTTGTCACTGCCAGATGGAGAGTCTTGGGTGCTTTAATTATGAGTTGTGCTCAGAAGAACAGAACAACTGTAATGTGTTCAGTTGTTGCAGGCTATTCTTACATGATATATGAGAAACATTATGAAAAGGAGATGAAGCTCTTTCATTAATGGCGTTTACTTATAACTTTATTACCACATTTTTATGGTATTTTATTACTACTTTCCATTGATTACATGCTAAGCGGGAGTAAATTATGATAATTCTTAGGTCCCACACATTTTGGGGACCCCCAAAGATCTGTTAAACCTTACATTAGTGTTACACTAGTGTATCCTTTTATTATGTTAGTGGCTGTTTTTGCCCCATTGACTTCCATTATAATGACATTTTTTGATTGCAGAGCCTTGACACCAAATAATCATGCATTCTTAATTATTGGTGGTTTTTCTTATTAGGAAGAAGTAAAATTAGTTTTTTTTTTACTGTTAATCATCAGTTGGCACCATTAACCTTTTAGATAGGCTGGTACAAAAAAAGTATCTGTCTTTTATATAAAGTTCTATGGCGTAAAACAACTAATTATAGTGTTCGTGCATAAATACACTTACTATAGTATGTTTCCTATGTTCTGAGGACTGAGGTACTTGTTTGATTTTCTCAACTTGATATGTCTAAGTGGGTAAAGACACACACACATACACAATACTCCATATAACTCAATGTAAAAGCCATACACTAAGCTTTTTATGCACTGCAACTGATAGTCAACAGCAAAAATGACAAACTGATCGCCAACAATAAAAAATACATAATAATATGGTGTCATCCCACATAGCAAAATTTCTCTGGCCCACACAATCAGCTTTTGCTTGGCCTAGATGCCACAATGAATTACTGTACATGACTTGACCAAGTCTGGCTTCCTGACAAGGGCCAAACAGGGACCATATCTGGGCCAAATCTCAGTCAAGTTAATAACCCATAACTGGGCTTGAACTGGGCCAGATATGTTGGTGTGTCACGACTGCAATGAAATTGATAAACCCATGAAGAATTGCGCTTTGGGCATGTTATGGGCCTGTTTTTTCTTGAAGCGACCTGATTGGCAGAATTTTTTTTCTTTACTCAAAAATAATTTACATGTATTTTAAATGTGGGTCAATGAAGGCAAAACGTACGTGGCCCACATATCAGTTTTTAACATCTGGACCAATTACTACATTTGACAACGCCATATAAAAACCAGACACTAGGGTTACACCCCTACTCTTTACGAGAAGTGTCATGGGATTTTTTATGACCACAGAGAGTCAGGACCTCGGTTTAATGTCTCACCTGAAAGACGGCGCTCACTGACAGTATGGTGTCCCCTTCACTTTACTGGGGCATTAGGACTCCACCAAAAATGACAAACTGACCACCAACAATAAAGAATACATAATAATATGGTGTCATCCCACATAGCAAAATGTCTCCGGCCTAGCTCTGGCCCACACAATCAGCTTTTGCTTGGCCCAGATGCCACAGTGAATTACGGTACATGACTGGACCAAGTGTGGCTTCCAGACAAGAGCCAAACATGGACCATATCTGGGCCAAGTCTCAGTGAAGTTAATAACCCATAACTAGGAAATTGATAAACCCATGAAGAATTGTGCTTTGGGCGCGTTACAGGCATGTTTTTTCTCGAAGCGATCTGATTGGTAGAATTTTTTTTCTTTACTCAAAAATCATTTAAATGTATTTTAAAAGTGGGTCAAAAAAGGCCAAATATACGTGGCCCACATATCAGTTTTTAACATTTAGACCAAATACTACATTTGACATCTGGCCCATGTCTTGTGTGCCACTTCTGCCAAACCTGGGTTATGTTTGGCCCACATGCTGTATGCCAGTGCCGGATGAATGCCTGCTGGGCCAGCTTTATGCCAAATCTGGGCCAGAATTGTTTGCTACCTGGGATGTCTTTGCAATAAAAAAGAATTTCTGTCATTATAATGGGGCAAAAACAGCCACTAACATAACGAAAGTGTAGTAAATTTGACCTGAGAATTAAGTTTTGAAATAAAATTTTTTCCCAAAATGTATCCAAATAGGGCGACACGGTGGCGGAGTGGGTAGCACGTTCACCTCACAGCAAGAAGGTCGCTGGTTTGAGTCTCGGCTGAGTCAGCTGGCATTTCTGTGTGGAGTTTGCATGTTCTCCCCGTGTTCGTGTGGGTGCTCTGGTTTCCTCACAGTCCAAAGACATGTGGTACAGGTGAATTGGGTATGCTAAAATTGACCATAGTGTATGAGTGCGAGTAAATGTGTGTATGGATGTTTCCCAAGGATGGGTTGCGGCTGGGAGGGCATCCGCTGCGTAAAAAATATGCTGGATGGGTTGGTGGTTCATTCCGCTGTGGCGAACACAGATTAATAAAGGGACTAAGCTGGAAAGAAAATGAATAAATGAATGTGAAGACCAATATGCATTTTATTTGCTGAAACACAGAGAAAGATGTAGCCAAATTAAGACCCAAGAGTGGACGAAACCATCCCCAATAGCACACAAGGGTTAAAGTAATAGCAGGGGGTTAGGGTTAACCCTCAAACATTCTTTCATAGGGCCCACAATTGCTAGCTGTGCCCGATTACATGTATAATATATAACATTATGTAAGTTTGGGACACTCATAAAACTCCATTACTGCCATTACTGTTCCTTGTTATAAAAGCTTAATGGAATTAAATGCAGGACTTACATAGAGTCACATCAGCACTTTTCACACCCATCTTCTCCACTCTACATGAAACTGGAGGCTACTTTCATCTAATGTATCATTTACATCAAAAACTGCTTCCGCTGCACTTTAACAGACAATGACTGGTGACCAAGTACAATGACTGCATAAGCTTCTGTTCAAAATACTGAGGTCAGTGAATTTGCTTCTATTCAGCAAGAATGTATTAAAGTATGACAATACAAAACTTATAATGTAGCAAATGATATCAATTTCATATAAATGTTGTAAAATCAGCTAATTAGAATGCAGTGCCATGTGACTTTACCAACTAGAGTAATGAAAACATACTTATTTTCTATGTCGTTTTAAGCATAAATACGATGTTCATAGTAAAAATAGCAGCGTAAATACTAATACAATGCATTGTTTAAAGTAAAATGTTGCACTTATTTAGAAATAAAGATACCTTGAGGAGGAAAAAAGAAGCTGATGGTGACTCTAATTGATTTTAATAAAGTAAAATGGAAAAAACTTACAGAAAGGGCAAACATCACTGCAATAAACACCACCAATCTGAGCTGTTTGGCGGAGTGGCCAGACTCAAGCCTCTCCACATTGAAGATGCAGCTGAAAAAATCAGTAAATAAAAGCTAAAGAGTTTACAGTGAAAAAACTTAATTCTCTTGACCAGTGAGCCTCAGTTCCAAGCGTCCAAACAGGCACTCCTCAAGTTGAAAGATAAAGCATGGTGGTGGCAGCATCATGCAATGAGATGCTTTACAGCAGCAGAAACTGGGGCATTAGTTTGGGCTAATGAGAAGCGGAATACAGACACTGTTCATGGAAAAACTAGAGTGCTCAGACTACAGTAGGTTTACCTTTCGAAAAGGCAACAAACGTCCTCCAGCGGCTATACTGCAGCTCTTAGGGGTCCCACACTATCATTAACAGAAGATTCAAGGACTTTTTAAAGCACCATTCATTTTAAATCAAGCACCTTTGTAATTCATACTCCGTTCAATTAGCCCAGCATATGTAGCGCCATGAAAGTGCTTACTGTATTTTACACTTAATATTTAAATTACAAATGTCAGAATATAAATGTCATGTTCAAAAGAACTTTAATAAAATTAGTTGAATTCAGTACTGGTGATATTCAAATGCGGTTTCTGAAATATTGATCAAATGTGCATTATTTGACAGCGTTATTGTACACGATTTAAATTTAAGACTTTCAATTTACGAGTTTCTCTGTTTTTTCGTTCTGTTTTTAATAATTGTGTACGATTGTTGAAATCAAACCATAAACAAATTTTATTTAAGGACTTTCAAGAACCTGTGTTTGTTTTTAAGTACTTTTCAGACCTTCAATCCATACAGGTATGTCTAAAATTGAAGTACTTTTAAGTACTTTCAAGAAGTGTGGGAACCCTGAGCTCTGCCCAAGACATTTGGCTAGATCGATCTAGAGGAGATCCTATCTTTGCATGACACATTAATATTACTGTACAGAATCTTTGATCTTAAATGTTGTGCAAGCATTTGTTTCATGCATCACACATCACACAACAGAGGGTCTCATCACGTCACATCCTTTGGATTTTCCCAGCAAAAACACCCATCAAAAAATAAATAAATAAGGCAGCACGGTGGTGCAGTGGGTAGCACTCTCGCCTTACAGCAAGAGGGTGGCTGGTTCGAGCTCGGCTGGGTCAGTTGGCGTTTCTGTGTGGAGTTTGCATGTTCTCCCCGTGTTCGCGTGGGTTTCCTCTTGGTGCTCCGGTTTCCTCACAAGTCCAAAGACATGTGATATAGGTGAATTGGGTAAGCTAAAATTGTCCGCTGGTGGTTCATTCCACTGTGTCGACCCCAGATTAATAAAGGGAGTAAGCCGAAAAGAAAATGAATGAATGAATGATAAATAAATAAGTCATCAGGCTTTCATAGATGAACTATGAAGATGGAGAAGGGGAGTTTTGTTATGTTTGTTATGAGCTAGAAATAAATAAAAAAATATTAAGAAATCGCAAGTATCACACCTTGAAAATAGAAGTTAATTTAAATGACATTTAATTCTATAATTTTTACTGCCTTTTAATAAATAAAAACATTAACAAATAAGCACTAAGCCTATAGATGATCTTTCATAAACCTTTATAATAAATTATATTAATGAAAGCATTTACTCTAAAACAAGCTAAAATCTATTAAGGCAAAGCCACGACCTTGACGCCTTCATCTTTAATATTCTCATACACCATGTAGACATGAAAGTTATGACCACAAGTCTTATGAGTAAGTCATCTAAGAGGCAGGAGACCAAAACAAAATTTTCCAGATTCCGGGAGATTTTCTTCAAGAGAACACATCCTTTGTTGTGTCAACTGTGGTTTGAGGGCAGGACTGTTCTCCACTTCTTACAAGCGACCCAATTCATAAAAACACCATGCGCTTAACAAGAGAATAAAACCCTATTCGTTTAACGAGAGAATAAAAACACGACCGTGGTGTGTATATTTATATATATATGGTGTGCAATGTTTATTGAAACAGATTACAGATTAACAGGGACAATCCCTTTATGAGCAGTTAAGAAGAAGGGTGTTGGTAGAAAATGTCAAAATAATCCCCTTTCTACATTTTTTATGGGATTGAAGAGCTTAGATGTTGGCCACAGAGCACTGAATGTGTACGGCAGTCTAGAGAGACACAAACAAGCAATAGAGAAAAGACAAGATATAGGAATAACCAGAGCGCTTATTAGGCAAATCTTGCTTTTTGCCTCGATGGCCTCAGTCTCTGACCCTTATGAGGCAGCTCTCTTCTGAGAAAGGTTGATCTTGTCACCCAGACTCAAAGCCATTCCCTATTGGTAAAAAAGAACACATTAATAATTAATATATTAGAACATTAAAACAGAACTGCAAAATGTAAAATAATAAATAAATAAAAAATAAGACATTTCAACTGATCAATAAAATGCAAAACTCAGGCCATATTTTTGGTTTTAAAAATGCATTTTAATTTTGGATCATTTATCAGACCCTCGAGGATTTTGCAGGGATTTTAAAATTAATTACAGCCTAAAATGACTTATGTTTTATAATAGCTTTTCTGAAAACTTAGGCATTATTTGCATCAATTCTTGAAAATCACAAGCACATACACTACCTGACAAAAGTCTTGTTGCCTATCCAAGTTTTAGGAACAACAAATAATAACTTGACTTCTAGTTGATCATTTGGTATCAGAAGTGGCTTATGTGAAAGGCAAAGGCCTCTAGATTACACTTATTTTACCAAAATAAAATATGATCAAAATATGATTTTTAATTATTTAATTAAGACAGTAAAATCTGACTTTGCTTAGACAAAAGTCTTGTCACTTAACAGAAATAATGTACAGTATAGAATATAAAGTCATGGTGCAGTGGAAAAAGAATGAATATTGTGTATGACTCTCATGAGCTTGAAGGACTGCATCCATACATCTCTGCAATGACTCAAATAACTTGTTAATAAAGTCATCTGGAATGGCAAAGAAAGCGTTCCTGCAGGACTCCCAGAGTTAGTCAAGATTCTTGGGATTCATCTTCAGTGCCTTCTCCATCTTACCTCAGACATGCTCAATAATGTTCATGTCTGGTGACTGGGCTGGCCAGTTCTGGAGCACATTGACCTTCTTTGTATTCAGGAACTTTGATGTGGAGGCTGAAGTATGAGAAGAAGCGCTATCCTGCTGAAGAATTTGCCCTCTCCTGTGGTTTTTAATGTAATGGGCAGAACAAATGTCAGGCTGTTGATGTTGCCATCCACTCATACTGAATGTAACTCCAAATCATGATTTTTCCTTCACTAAACTTCTGTGAGAAGCTTGGGTCCATGCGGGTTCCAATAGGTCTTCTGCAGTAATTGTGATGATTGGGATGCAGTTCAACAGATGATTCATCAGGAAAAATCTACCTTCTGACACTTTTCCAAATGATCAACTTGAAGTCAAGTTATTGTTTGTTGCCTTTACAACTGGGATCAACAACAAGACATATGTGTGTATGTATATATGTATATATATATATATATATATATATATATATATATATATATATATATATATATATATATATATATATATATATATATATATATATAATAAACTGTAATTAATTAGATTATTTAATGTCTGTTTATTTATGCAATACAAAGTTTAGTTAAACTTACCTTTTATTTTATTAATGAATTATTTATTAGTTTCTATAGTTTTTCCAAACTTTTTTCAAACATTTCCATTTCTATAGACTTACACTGACCCCCTGCATAAACCTGAAGGATACGTTTCAAGCAAACAAAGATGATAGAAGTGCATTCGCTCAACTGACAACTAGGGTTGCACAAAATTGGAAAAATTGGATACTGTGATATTTTATTTTTCTGCAATAGATATTGCGATATGAATACAGTTTCAAAAGGTGGTTTGAATAGCTCTATTTAACAATCTGAAGGGGGTCGCACACCAGATGTGCCATGCATTTTAGAATTCTAAACATAGGTTTCTATCAGGGTACGCGCACTGGCGCCGCAAGTCAGCGGCTCTCCGAATCAATCAGCTACGACTCAGGGCACAGTTCATATTTCTGCCACACCAAAAAGCGCCATCTGAACAGTTTTTAATTTCAAATAACATGTGAATGTTATTTGTTAATGTGCGGCACATCCGGTGTGCAACCCGCTTAACAGTATTCAGGTATAGAAATTGAATTATCACAATGCAAAAAAGCTTTTCCTGCATTTCGAAAGATCTCAAATTCTTAGATCAAGTGAAAATATTGTTCTATTTTCACCTTCAGAAAAAATAAGTCAAAATTAAGAGTTTTTCCTTAAAACAAGCTAAATTATCTGCAAATGAGGTGAGTAAAATTATTTTGTTTTTGCTTTGAAACGTAGATATTTGGACTAGAAACATGACAAAAATTCTAAGAAGAAAAATTACATTTCTGTACACATAATTAAATACAATTCATCTTAGTTACACCTCTAAACATCATTTTTTGTGCCAAAATGTTTTAAACTCTCTTGCAATGCTCAGTCACAGGACTTAAAACATACAAACGATAAATTTTCACTCTATTATGGCTAAATGTAGCAGTGACTCTACAAATGTTCTGTAGCTCCTGGTCAACTATAATTCAGACTCAACATTGCAGATCCTGCGATGTGGCTATTGCAGATGTGCATATTGTAATATCAATGCTGAAACGATATATTGTGCAGCCCTAATAACAACAGATTGAGTTAATCAGAGCATTTTGCAAGAAACTCTGCAGACAATCTGGCTCATAATCATACTTTGCTTGAAAAGGTTGTCTGTTGCCTTTTACTAGCTCTAATGTTCATTTCATTTTGTCTTTGTAATTTTAAAAAATGTTGCTAAACCACATTTTTCTCAATGAGTCTGGGTTGAAAATTAAACAATATAAGCAATTATACATCTGGAAGGCCTGCAGTATGACTTTGTCATTTATATGAAAGAGTGTTAAAAGGATATTGATAAAGAAAAGCATTGCAAATCGAGTTTTATGTATCAGAGCAGGCAAACTAAATCCATTACTAAAGTTATAAATCAGTTTCCATGTCTGGAGATGCACACATGCTAATCCAGCATTTAGTGTTTACTGCAAAGAACCTAATGACTTATAAATGATAATGGTGCAAAAAGAAAAGAGTTTGCAGAGGCTCTCACCTGACTTTTGGCTCGGATGCGAATATGACCATTGACTGGTGCATCGACTCCCAAGTGGATCGGCTTCTCGATGCTAACGTTTGCAAGGGCGTCTTCTCCAAATATAGAGCGAGCATACAGATTTGCTGCCATGAAGCCACAGATGCCAGACAGGGCCTGAAATTACAAAAGAAAACCAACAGACTTGATTATAAATACCATCATGAGGACATACAATAACATCGTGAAGATATACAAGTGTTTACAGTTTTGTACCTTCTCTGGGGTTAAGCACTTCATGTTGGTGGACTTTAGAATGTGCAGGAGATAATCGTTCAGATCTGTGATGTTGGTGTTGACGGTAACCTGTGTGGAAATAAAACGCAGAACAAATTCCAGACATTCCCGTTAAACAGAATGAAGATTAACGTAGCCATTATCTGCTAAGAATTCACCGGTCCTCCAGACTTGCCTTATTTTCCCACTCAAACTCAGCCCACATCTGTCTGAACTCGGCGTCCGTGCAGGAGGCCGGCTGAATGTAGTCCATGATGTCGATGTGAATGTCGCTCAGGACTACGCAGTTTCTGTCACTTGCTGCTCCCGATACGTCATAAACTGCAAAACACATGCTTCTGATTAGTGAAGGGAAAATTAAACAACGAAAACAGCCCAAAGATAATTCACCCCAAAAAAAAAACAAACAATGAACATTTAACTAGCCATTGCTCACAACCAAGTGATTCCTAACAATTAGGAGTTTATTTTATTCTGTTAAACAAAAAAGATCACAAGTAGCCATTCTTATCCTTAGTAGTAAAAATGGTTAACACTTTAGCTTAGGCACCAATTCCCACTATAAACTACTGGCTTATTACCTGCCTATTATTAAGATATTTCAATTTAAATCAATTCAAGGTCTTTTGTATAGCGCTTATCTCAATAATTATTGTTTCAAAGCAGCTTTATAAAAAGGTGCACATTATTGCATTACAATCAAATTCAGGAAAGTTAAGGTTATTAGTAGGGCCAGACAGAATCTGCAGACATTTTTTGCTATTTCTGTGCAGAATTTTGTAAAAAATCTGCGGATTTATGCGGATTGATTTTGGGTGTATCTTAACTAAAAACCTAATATGTTAAATAAAAAAATTACACACAACTAAATAAATAGACTCAATGATGGGCTAAAAATCTGCGGAAATCTGCGGATTTCTGCACGTGGAGATTTCGTGTGGGCCTAGTTATTGGTTACCACAACTTTATTAGTTGCTAACAAGTTTAACAAATTAACTAGTAACTAAAAGCTAACAGTAACAGTAATAGCTATTATATATAAACATAGTTAACCTACAGTTATAAAGCATATAGGTGATGTCTATGTGTACAAGTTCAATGAAGTGTATGTGTGTTGATATTGGCTGTTTATAAGTACCTATAAAGCAGGGGTCTCAAACTGCCTGCCCGCGGGCCATTTGCGGCCCCCCCTCCTCCTACCTCCGGCCCGCAACTTACATCAAAAATATTACGAGATTCGGCCCCCCAAAACATATATTTTTGAATCACTATCATTGTTGTGTAGTCGCATATAGCCACATGTGGTTTTGGTGGTTAATAAATGACCCAAATTGTGCAGATTTAAATCTATGTGAAAAACTGAAAATGCCAAAAGAAGTGTCTCAGAAGAAAGTAATCTTTTATAACACCTCTTAGTCGCTGACATTATCTTCAGCATACAGTGACAACTCTAATGGTGGATGGCTGCTTCTCACTCAGGGCTGTCTATGCTAATGAGGGAGAGATTTTCACTAATGTTTCACTAATGTTTAGGGCTTTCTCCCTCTGATGACATGTACAATGAAAGAATGTCAATCAAGAGGTTTCTGCAGACTTTTTTTTAATCAAGTGTGACTATAAAAAAAATAGAATTGATGTTTTTTTTTTTACCATTAGAGGCTCTCTATATTTACACACTGTTGCCTCACAACAGTGTTTATAAAAGTGATTTTTGACGTGTATGAAAGCAATTTGGCTTCTCTGTAAAATATAATGATGACGGAAAAAGAAACCTACCTAAATGCTTTCTTAGGCAATTAAAGGTGTTTTCGGTCACTGTTTGTTTAGCCTGCATTAATGCATTCAGTGTAAAGCTGCACAAATAAACATTAAAAGATCGTGATCTCAATTCAAACCCGCGTAACATGAACTATAAATGATAATAATGATTTGCACATGTTTAGTAATCCTTCGAAGCGCTCCATTCAAATCTGCGTTTGATCGAGAGAGATTCAGTTTGTTACAAACAAATAAATAACACAGAAGTACTGGGATAACAGCTTATAGTTCAGATATAATCACTGATGTTTATGTTAAAGATTAAAATCACCGTTTCATGGAACTTGACGCTGGTAACTTTTGTAGCAATTACATCGTGTAACCAATGAGTGGCGACAAACAACAAATTATGTCATTGAATAGGCTTTCAAAAATGATCCACCTATAATGAAACGAAGTTTTATGTGTGAATTGTTAAATCATTAATTGAAAATAAATATGATATGCTGTACAAGATGTTAGATTTCTATATTTAGCATTATCATCAACAGTAGCAAAGATAATTTTTCGTATTGAATTTTTTCCTTTTTTCAGCTGGTTCTTTCTTGATTTTTATTAAAATTACAGGTTCTAAGTTCTGTTTGTTAAAACCAATGGGATTTACAGTAATAATTTTGTATAAATGGAAAGCAATTGACATCCAATCCGTGACCTAAAAACCATAGTATGATCCGAACCGTGAGATTTCTGATCCATTACACCACTACATAATAGGTCCCGTTTAAATTAAATGAGACCAAAAATGCTATCCAAGTCAAAGGTTTTTGGATTCCAACATTCTTCATAATATCTTCTTTTGTATTTAACATATAAATGAGGACTCAAACACTTTTGGATTGAGAGTAAACTATTTTTCAGTGATGGGTGGACTGTCTGTTTAAATAGAATAGAGTCCACAAACCTATGTTTCCGAATATGATGCCGTTCTCTGTGGAAGCCACTTTCACGTTGGCTTTAATGTTGGCAAAGTCGTGAGGAGCCAATGTAAGAGGAGATGGCTTCTCAACTAATTTAAGGTCACCTGCGAATTAAAAAAAGGTTTAGTAAAACATGACTCAAAATCACAATTATTTCTTATAAACTACTGTATTCTCATTAACGTCTTGTACCAAGTGTTGCCAGCTCCAAGGTGCAGTTCTGTAGAGTGTCGCTAGTCTGATTAACAACCAAGACGTCCAAAACGATGTCATACTGATTGACATGGACATAAGCTTCTGCGTACACTGGATCTGAGAAACCAGTCAACTGGGTGACCTGGAGGAATATAAAAAGACGGTTCAATCTAGGATAATGGTTTTTAATGCTAATTAGATTGGTTAATTACAACAAGATTCTTTAAAAGCACTTCCGATAATAATAGTGTGCAACCATCAGAGGTCATAGAGCATCCTCTCAAAGAAATTGGTTAAAATTAGGATGGATAAATTCACCAGCCACAACATTCTGACACTCGATGACACTCGAATACCCTGTCAGAAAAGTCTGGTGGTTGGGAATGAGCTTTTTTATAGTGTCTGCTATAATGTTAATGTCGTTTTTGGTGTGTTTACATACAGTAGATAAATATGGCCACTGTGTAAATGTACAGTATAGTTACTATATTATTGCCACATTAGATCGTTATGATAACATAATATACACCTTCAGTGATTTCCTGAAGATAAATACAAAAAAATAAAGCAACTGGAATAACTACACCAATCGCGATCATCGGATCTCATATGAAGCAAGAGATGGTGATGACATATGATGACGTGTGCAGGCGCTGTAGTGCTCTCCCATTTTCTTAGAGGTACATTTTGAAGCCCTTCCCCTTCACACTCTGTTTAAAGGGTCAAGGGGAAGGGGACCGGGACGGGGTAGGGGTACAAAAATAGAATTGGAATTTGGACCTAAATCTCATACAATCACAAAGGATCCCATTTTTTGCATTTTCCCTTTTTACATTTATTTATTTATTTTGTCATTACTGTATTGGAGTTGTGTATGCACTTTATACGTACACTTGCAATGCATATGTGTGACGCTTGAGGACTTTAATGTTTGCAGACTGTTAGCTATGGGTCTCTTCTTTTAAAGCCACAAAAGGGATATTAGTGTTGGGGATGTTTGTTTGTACATTTGTTTTTTGTTTTGTTTTGTGCAAATTTATAAAAAAAAATCCTATAAATAAAGTATATAAAAATTTTTGGGATGAATAAAAACAGGAGTGTGCATGTCCCATATTTACTTGTGATCCAGCTGACCAAAATGCCTATTAATACCTGGTGTCAAAAGGGCTTGAAATAATTTAGGAGAGAAAAAAACACATACCATTAACATTTCTTAATTCCTTCCCTCCACAAAGAGATAATTTACCATAGGTAACCTATTCGCCTATAAGCAGAGAGGGACTTCAAACATCATTGTGGACACTGGGGAGCCTTGAAGTCAATAAAAGTCATGGTAATCTAACTGATTAGAAAAAACTATTTGTTTATATGGAAATATTTCACTGAGTTCCTGTACACGAGTGGGACATTCTTAGACTATTGCCAGAAGTGATGCTGTAAAGGGACACTTCTCACAAACATTTACTCACTATATACTAGGGTTGCGCAAATACATTTGTTGCTCTGCAAAGCTCAGTTTCACGTCAAAATGACTAAAAGCATGTACTGTAATGTAACTTTTGCAGCACGGGATGCGCATCATTCATTGATGTACATTCAAATCATTCATGTTTTTAAAAGCGTGAAAGAGATCGCATGCTGTTGTGTGTGTGTGTGTGTGTGTGTGTGTGTGTGCGCTCAGCCTCAGAGACGAGCAGAGCCCACACATCTAAAATCATCTTTATGGGAGCGTTTTAATGGTCAAATACATGCAAATTTGTGTCAAAACGCAGTGTTTAGTGATTATTCATATTAACCCTCATTTGTGTAATAAACACATGAGTTGACATTCAAAAGACACATGAAAGTGAAACCATAAATCAGAACCACACTGCTCTTAAAGTGACAGCGCGCAATATTCCTGCTGCGGACTGTTTTTAGCATAAATCAAACAACAAAAGGACAAAATCACTCACTGCTCTTGACTGAAAGACTTTGAGCTATAATTAAAGTTTTTTTTCTTACAGTGAAGATGCTTAAAACACAGTTTGTTTCATATTTTTATTCTATTTTATTTATTTCCCTTTTCTTATTTACAGGGACGAAAATAACAGTAATAACTGTATATATATCTATCTATATATATATACAGCTGAAGTCAGAATTATTAGCCCTCCTGAATTATTAGGGGGGCTAATCATTTTCCCCCAAATTTCCATTTAACGGAAAGGCTTTTTTTAACCCATTTCTGAACATAATAGATTTAATAACTGATTTCTAATAACGGATTTCTTTTATCTTTGATATGATGACAGTACATAATTTTTGACTAGATATTTTTCAAGATACAAGCATTTAGCTTAAAGTGCAATTCAAAGGCTTAATTAGGGTAATTAGGCAAGTCATTGTATAACAGTAGTTTTTTCTGCAGACAATCAAAGAAAAATATTGCTTAAGGGGGGTAATAATATTGACCTTAAAACAGGTTTCAAAATATATAAACCTGCTTTTATTCTAGTCAAAATAAAAAAAATAAGACTTTCTCCAGAAGAAAAAATATTATAGGAAATACCACAAAAAATTCCTTGCTCTGTGAATCATCATTTGTGAAATATTTATAAAAAATAAAATAAAAATTCACAGGAGGGCGAATAATTTTGACTTCAACTGTATATCGTTTTGAATAATACTAATTACAATTATGACCAAAATAATCGTGATTATGATTTTTCCGAGCAGCTCTACTACAAACTCACCCTTAAATGATTCTAAAACTTTGAGTTTCTTTCTTCTGTTGAACACAAAAGAAGATATTTTGAAGAAAGCTGAAACACTGACATCCATAGTAGGAAAAAAAAATACAATGAAAGTCAATAGTTACAGGTTGCTTCAAAATATCTTCTGTGTTCAACAGAAAAAAGAAAGTCAAACAGTTTTGAGTGAACTATCCCTTTAAGCGTTAAAAGTTGAACAAACATGCCCTCTGGTGGTGAACCAACAAAATACAACAAACTTTTCAACTACGTTTAGACTCCAGCATGTAGTCACCATCACAAAAACAAGATTCAAACTGACAAAATTTTCTACACACCTTATTAAGTTTGGAGGCCAGCGGATCTGTGGCTTCTTTCCTCTGAGTATTGCCCATAGCGGCCAGCAGACTGAGCTGGAACTGGTCCTCTTTGGACGTCATCTCATTCTTAGCAGTCAACTGCATGAAGGAGATTGGATCGTCGGCCTGAACAGTCACATTACGCTTCTCAGACTCTTTCTGATAAAACAAGAACAGCAGAATTATTTATAATGGCCACAAATGAAACGAGCAACAATCTAGTCATGACATAACAAAATAATCATCTTTACATGGATATACCCGTTACATGAGCACATTCAGTCAGTAATCATAGCTAATACAACCAGTATATAATGTTCATAGTACATCCATTTGTAAATGTCACTATAGTTTTTCTATAACTGCACTTTATAACTTATACCTGTATCCTGCACTTGCTGCTATTGCACTCCTGGTTAGACCTAAACTGCATTTCGTTTCCTTGTACTTGTACATGTGTGATGACAATAGAGTTAAATCTAATCTAATCAACAAGCATTAGCAGGTTTACCTTCTGAGACAGTTTCTCCTCCTCCAGTCGGACAGCGAGCATATGGGACAGGGATCTGCGGCACTCTTTGTTGAAGATGTCATTCATGAGAGGTGAGCACTCGGATAGGACCTTGAGACACAGCGAGATCCGGTCCACATCATCATCTGTGATGGGCTTCTTGGGTAGAGATGACTTGCCCAGATGGAGAACAGTGGCCATGATCAGCATGGCCTCTGCTACGAACGACTAAGAGTAGGAAAACATCCATTAGACGTGATTAACATGTTGACCCAGTGTTCATAAGAAGAGCAGTTATAAACTTGAACTTGCATTTTGTCTTTTTTTGTCTTCTGCAAGGGCAACGTAGCGCAGGGCCACTTTGGTGAGGGTGGTGGCCAGTGAGGCAGCAACATAAAAGTCTCCATCCATCAGGAAACCCCTCAGAGGAGGCCTGCAGAATAAAAGGTATATGTTAAAGATGAATTATGGAATTCTCTGTGGTGAGTCAGTACAGACCATTTTAATGTGGTCATGTCATTGGCCCATGAACATTTCCTGTTTGTTGTTAAACCATTTTATAAATGTAACAAGAAGCAATTCAATCAAAACGTTCAAACAGCCGTCATAACAATATTTATCAATATGTGGACCTTTTTGGACTCTAGGAAGCCATGCAAATTAAAAAATTTAAAACAGGAAATACGTTGGGACCATTGTTATTGTTTACATCTCTCAAAATGGTCTACAGGAGAAATGATTTACATATATTCCTTTAGCAGAGGCTTTTGTCCAAAGTGGCTTAAATGGATAGTTCACCCAAAAATGAAACTTTACTCACCCTCAAGTGGTTTAAAAACAAACAAACAAACAAAAAAACTACAACTTTATTCTGTTGAACACAAAAAAAAGATATTTTAAAGAAAGCTGAAAACATGTAACCATTGACTTCCATAGTAGGGTAAAACAAATACTGTACAGTCAGGGTTTACCAGCTTTCTTCAAAATATCTTTGTGTTCGACAGGAAAACAGTCAAGTGAAGGGCGAATGACACGCATCTTGGATGAACTATACATTTAAAGTGAGCATAGACATTTTTGCTGTTGTTCAAACTTGTACACTATTTTCCTACATCAGGAATCACATTATGCTCATATGGTTACGTTTCATACTGTGCATGCAAAAGGAACTTACGAGCCAAGGGGTTTACGAGCTCTCAATCATTATTAAACATGTTCAAAAATGTTTGGCAGCTTACGGATTGAATTTGTGAGGTCTGTGCGGTTGAACAAGCCGATCATGTATGACAGTTGTCAGAGATGATAGTATACAGCAGACAAGGTTATAATTAACTTTATAATCCACAAACACAGGGTGACCAGGCGTGCTGGTTTCCCCAGTGTGAAAAAAGCAATGTGTATGTTTTGTGTACAATTACAGAGTAAGCAATAATTTCCTGTGTTTTTAGTGCGGAATTTTATTTGATTGCTGCAGCATTTGCAGGGTCAAAAATTTGTGTCGCATATCACTGCGCCCAAACTATTTTCATAAACTCACTCAAGACGTGTGCATGAACATAAGATATTCCAAGCATCAGAATCTGCTCACCTTCACAAATGAGAATAAAAGTAGTACTTTGGATCACAAGAGAACAGAAATATATAGAGGGCATAACAAGTCAAAGTTACTTTAGCACTATTTGAGTGCTTGTATTGGAGTGTTTGTAGGAAAGTGTCTTGTGCATACAAGGAGTAAAGAGTGCGCTTCCTACAGGTGGTTTTTTCCAGCCCTCTCAACTGAAGCACACTCAGAATTGCACAATGTTTTCCCAAAAACATGGAGTGTTTATAAGAAAGTGTCTGGTGCATTTGGAATGATCACCTGTCCTCTTCTTTTTTGGATGGTCTGGAGGTGCTGAGGGCACTCTGGGTTACATATGTGCCCATTTCTGTCACCAGTTTAGGAGCTGGAGCTGCGGTTACCTCCTCCTCAGGCTTCACATCTCCAGCCTCCTTCTTCAACTCATTCTCAACAATTGGAATCTGAATAGGGAAAAAAAGTTATTAAAAAAACAAAACTGTTGTTTGAGAGAAAACCTATTATTAGTTTGAACTTGGCCTTATTTTAATCGGTTATTATTAAATACATATATTTTTGTTATTGCAACTGTTATATGCAGCAGCACAGAAATGGTCAAAACTAATGTCCGTCTAAAGAAAATTAATATCCTCATCATTTATTTAAAAAAATGACGTTATGGTGATGTTATACGAATAGTGAAATAAAACCCATATACTTACAGTTTTTTTTTTTTTGACATATCATTTTGTCAGTTAAAGATCTGTACAAAGTTTAGTGGAGGTGTGTTAAGGCGCATTGCTGGCACGTTGCTATTTTGAGGAACTAAAATAGACTGTTTAATAGACCAACTAGGAGGAGGTCTAATATCCAGCGCAGAGTGCGTTAGTTGTGTGCCTCGCTTAAACATTGCTTAATACACACAGGATGAAGAGCAATACGCAAATATCTTTACATAGGAAAAAGAATTAAAGGATTAAAGTATTACAAAAAGTATTACTTTCTACAAAAACCACTGCCTTCATGGCTTCTTCAACTCGGAGGCTTTTTCAGTTTATTCATGACAATTTGCTTCTGTATAATATTATTATTATTAGTAGTAGTAGTAGTAGTAGCATTTATTATATGCATATTTATATTTGTTTTATTAAAAACAAGCTTAGATTTGCCCACCTGTCAGGTTTTAGACCATATGGGGCATAGCATGTGTGTTTGAAAATAACTCAGTTTTTTGCCCCCACTTCGTTATTACTGTTCATTTATTCGTTTGCTGAAAATTAGAACTGAATTTAAAAATAGTTTTGAAACAAATATTTGCGCTTAACAAACTAAATTAATTATGTAGGCTAATGGATGTCTGTGCGTACAACACGATTCCTTATCCACAGATAAGAGTGAAATTGAAAGTAAAGAATGAGGAGGCTCATTCTCACACTGCAGATGGTCTGTTTAACTGTTTTCTCGCTAGTAAAGCACTCAGTTTTTCCACTTACAAAGTCTGCCATGTAAATAGCAAATGTGCCATGGCAAAACAAAACTGACTCTTAAATGGAATGGCAGATGAGACTCTGATTGGTTTATTCTCAAAACACACCTATAAATCATTAAGAGAATAAGCTCAACCCTGTTAGACCATGCGCTGCGGCGCAAAGTGGATTTTTCCATCCTTAACCCTCAGGGGTCTGAGGTGATTTTGGGGCCCCTGAGATGTTTTGACATGCCCTGACATTTGTGCTAATTTCAGCTACTTATTACACAGTACTGGCCAATGTGTATTTTATTTGTATTCAGCACAAACTGTGCTACAATAATATGTGACAAATATTGATGTACATGCTTGTGTTTTTTAGAAAAAAAATATTATGCGTGGTTAGTAGGATTTGGAGAAAAAAATGTAGCTGAAATAAGGTCCAAAAAAACACTCTAAATGTGCTTGAGCAAGGCTTTTGAGTAACCAGTCTGGTAGGCTAGAATATTTACTTCACAATTATGTAAAAATTATTTTATTCTCTCATTCAAAGGAAACATTATAAAGATTTACATTTTGTTAAGTTTGTTTGGCTCATCTCAGCTCTATGCGTGAGTGACAATGGTCATATTCAATGGAATAATTCACACCTGGAGAGACAAAAGACACTCCCCCACTCACCCATCAAGGACATTGGAAAGCAATGAATGTCCATCTGCAAAAGCTAGCCCAAACTAAATGATTGTTACGTTTAGTTAATTTTGTAGGTTGTAATTTTTATCAATATTTTGCTTGAATTTTATTGTATTATCTTTCAACTTCTGAATATATTTGGTGACTAAAATATTATCTTAATAAATATATCTGTTTAATAAATCTGTTTTGTTTAAATGCATCAAAATACATTGCCTATATTCACTGAGAAATAAAGGGAAATATTTGAAATGGTATAAAACGTGTTTGCAAAACTGTTGTAATAAAAACTTTCTTGTGCATTAATCCAGCATTTAATAACAATTTCTGAATGATTCTGGCATAATGACAAAACACAAGAATAATCAAAATAATATTTTAAGACCTTTTATATATATTTTGCCCAAATAGTTGCAGCCTTAGTTAAATTTTTTCCAAACTTTAACAGGTTCAACTACGGTAAAATAAATACAAATTTAATTAATAACACGTATAACATGCATCACGTTCCAGCCAGCCCGCTGTGGGCGTGTGGGCAGCCTACGTCATTGTTTGTATTAATGGCAAAAGTGGGAAGAGCCGGCGTGATGCGCGCCCTGCCGGGAGAATTGTATGGATTACCTAGCCAGACAACATTTGCTTTCAAAATGAGTTGGAAAGTTCACCCTCCAAGCTTTATGCAGGTATGTCTGTCATGTGTATGTCTCATGTATTTGTGGAGATTCCACCTTTTTTTCTGACCTCAGTTTACATGTCGCGCGAGCCTCACGTGGACTATTGTAATAACAAAGCCTCGTGGGCGTGGTCGCATTAAAAATAATGAGCTTCTACTGAGAAACTAGACATCGCGTTGGTTTCATACTGATTACTTTATCAAGCAATATTTGTTTTCATTTATTGCATTTAAAAGTAGACACTTCAAGCTTTCTATAGATATGTGTCTCATGTCTGTGTGTTTAGTTTTCGCGGAGTTTCAGTGCATTTTACTGACGTGTTTGTAAAAACAGTTCACGGAGAGAGAAAAGAGAAAATGCCTTCACTGTTTATTTTCCTTATTTTGCAAAAGCACACACTTTTGTTGTTATTGTGAGTGTACCCAAAAAAAACTAGACAGCTAACAGATTCGATTGATGTATTGCTCATATCTGTATGATCAAAACTGAAAGTGTAATTTAAGTTTTCTTCTGCGTTTTCATGTGAAAACATGTCAAAACGCGTATACGCGGGCTTCGACCCCTGGGGGTTAAAATAGCAAAAGGGGATTCTGACACGCCCTTAATGCTTTTGCGCCCTGCGCTTTGGACTTTGTGCCTAGATCGTTAAAATAGGGCCCATAGTGTTTAATACTCAGGACCACATACAGAATATTACAACTGTATCAAAAGAGCAACATATTTCGCATATTTCATGTGTTGGTGCTCTCAAGGAATCATTTTACACTTAAGCAGCTCAAAGTAATGCAGGTGGTTTTCCTAGAAAAGCATTAATTGCAACCCCATGATGTAACAAAAAAAGATTTGCATCAATGCGCTACTAACCTCTCCTAAAGATCTGCGCACTTCCGTCATGACACTCTGGATGTCCTCTTTAGTGCTGCAATATTCACCCAAAATCCACAGAGCTCCTCTATAAATCCTGCAACACAGAAGCCCTCATTACCTCACACAATCACATTTTCAATACAGTATTAATTTATCTAAAATAATACACCAATGTAATTTGCCATATACAGATCATTTATGATTTAACCAAGGAAAATCTCTTACTTGACTGTCTTTATGGCGTGGAAGACCTCCAGCATCTTCTCAATGATGAGGGGTCTCAGGTTGTCAAACCTCTGAATGGCCTCGCGCACAAACTCCAGCACATCAGCCGCAGCCGCTTCATTAGTGTCACTCAGGAACTCCATCAGCTGCAGATAGACAAAACACAAGCACTCAATTAAAGTCCACATGAACCGGAACCTGCGATGGTTTGTTTTTTCATATTGTGACGCAGTTCCTAGAGAAATGAAATATTAAATGAGAACACAGTGAGCGTGGCTTGTTTTTTCTACTGCAAGCTGAATGGATGTAGTAAAGTAGCCAAACATTTTTTTTCTTAATGACATGCACAGACGAACTGTTCACCACAAAACTAGCAATGTGAGCTAACAAAACCAATATGGTTAGTTTGATTTCATTTGTACATTAAATAGTAATTGTAAGAAGATCTAACAAGCCTAGATCCAAAAGTAGTAATCATGAAATTGTCTCCTGATCTAGTAACGCGTGTGATTTTTAATTTATTGCTAGTAATTATTGTTTTATTATAGATTCCCTTTAAATATATGGTATTAGACACAATACGTACCACAGGAATGACATTGGCTGCCATGTCAGGGAAGCGAACACTACACGAGTGCAGAGTGCGAACCAGCAGCTGCCTGTACTTGTCTGTGTCTTCATGTTCTGTCACATTGTTGGTTTTGATGACCTCTTTCTTTAGCACAATAACCAGCTGTGGGAGAAAAAAAGACAAGAATTTAGGCATTGTTTAAAAGCCTATTTTAAGGATTACAGCATTTTTTTTATTTTGTAGCTACTTAGAAAAATGTGCTTGTAAAATAATACACTATTATATACATATTAACTAAAATACACGTATACAGTGCTCAGCATATATTGGCCCATTTTTACTGACTGGTACAGTATGGTACGGGTCACCATTATCAGGCTTGCAATTCCATTACCAAAAGGGTACCAATGGTGGGCATGGTGTACAACAGAAAGTTTCAGTCAACGTCATTCTCGCTCGAGGAAACGTCAAAGTAAAGCTGTACGTGTCGTTCACATATCATATGAGAAGCGCTTTATACACATATATACTTGTGCATAAATGTTTATTACTAACCTTTCTATGAACAGGATTTAATTATGACTGCAGATCAATGACAGTGTGAAATAGCCTACTGTAACGTCTGCAATTATTTAAATAAATAAATGCAACATATATGAACACATACAGACCCATACAGTCTCTAAAATGTTACCATTTACATAAAAACTACACACAACATACATTTAGTCCTTATTTGGGTTCAAAAACAGCACGCAACATGTAGCCCAGTCAGAGCAAACCTCTCATCTGCATCTTTAATCTTCACCAGCACCGAGTTCATAATAGTCCAAAACGCAATGATAATAGCTATACTTGGCAATTTGTTCATGTTTTAGGTTGGTAAAAGAATCATTCGCGCCTTTGTTTTTTCGAGCTTCACTCTCGTGTTTGTCTGTTTCTGAAAGGATCGGATGTCAGAAGCACTTCAATAATCACGCACACGTTATTATCATCAGCTCAAGAAGTTCGTTTTCAAATATAGACGAGCACGTGAGTGATTGCGAGGACGCAAGCTCCCTGGAGAAAGTGAAACTTCTCGCACTGTTAGACGGCCTAATTAAATTAATCATTAAATTATATATATTCTATAGGACGCTATACAATATTATATGTGCACATATTAGTCAGTAATAAAGCCAAATCTGTAGTTTCTAATTGTTTTTGCAATATTTTGCATGAATTTAAATGTATTATCTTTATATTTCTAAAGATGTTCGGTAACTAAAATATTATTTTAACAAATATATCTGTTTAAGGAATCAATTTTGATCAAATGGACCAAAATGTATTGCCTATATTCACTGTGAAATGGATAAAAATATTCATTTTCAAAATGGGGTGTACTCATTTATTCTAAGTAATATATGTATATTTAAATAAACTAAACTTAATATAACTAATTATGTTGTTAAATTGAATAAGTTATATGACATCAATTAATATGAGTGAATGTTTTATTACTATAATGTATTTAAACAACACAAAAAAGTAATATTAAAAATATATATTAAAAACTGAAGAGTAGAGATTTCACTTTTGAATCTTTATATTTAAGTAATATAACTATACAGATGGATTAATAAAGACAAGAAATGTATTTATTCTTCTGGCAGCTAGTAAAGAAGTAATTACAAAAAAATGGTTAAAATTAGAGTCACCTACAGTTGAAGAATGGATTGATACAGTACACCAGGGCTATTCAATTAGGTTGTCATGGAGGCCAGTTCATGAAAAGCATCCCAAATGAGGGGCCAGAGAGATATGACTTGCAATACAAGTTCGGCCCATGGGCCGCCAATTGAATAGCCCTGCAGTACACACTATATACGTCATGGAAAAACTTGATCTTTTTCATTAAGAACAAAGACTGAATACGTTTTTCTAATTTGGAGTAAATCAATTGAGTATATTTCACCTATATGCCTGGATTTTTCTTGAACTGTAACTTTGAAATTTAATATTATGTGTCTAAATATATATCTTTTCTTATTTAAAGGCAATCTTCTGGATTTGTAGCTCCCCATGTTTTACTGATTATAGTTTTGTTGTTGTTGTTAAAGGGAAGAAAATACAAAGCAAATGCAAGATCTGTAAGTCTCTTTCTGTATGAGAGATTATGCAAGTTACATATGTATTTTCTTTTGGAAATTGAAAAAAATTATAAATAAATAAGTTTTAAAAAAATTAAAATGGAATCCTAAAAAAATGTAATGGAATATGAAAATGGAAAATATATGTATATGTATATATATATATATATATATATATATATATATATATATATATATATATATATATATATATATAAAACAAGGATTTCACTGTGCTGCTGAAGTCATAGACTACGTTTGTGCTTTTATAGTTCATTTTGCCCAATATTTTCAAGACTCCTTCTTTAGCATTTTTAACCTTTAGCATTTAGCAGATGACATAAAATGAAAACTGATCATGTACATTTGTAATAGTTTGTGACACACCCACCTCCTCCACATTGCGTGATGACACAAGGTCCAACGCCAACTGTAAAGTCTTCTTGCGGACCTCGAGGTCAGGAGTGGTCAAAACCCTCAAAATATCCATCACCAGGTCCTATGAGCAGAAGACAGTGACAGGTTTACAGACTTGCAAAATGAATGTCCTGTGAAGAGACACTAAACTAACATGTACCTGCAGCACACGCTCATGTGTCGGGTGATCCTTCAGCTCAATCAGTCTGTCCAGAACAATGAGTTTAACGTTGTTGTCACTCTCTTTAATGATCAGATCAATGTAGCACTGAGCAGCAGCCTGAAACACAGAAAGCATTCAAATAATGTCATTCCATATCATCATCAAGCTGCAAAAAGTATATAAGAAAACTCCTAGTGTTAGATGTTGTACCTTGATGGCGGTGGGTGCGCTGGACAGAGTAACCAGAGTTCCAGCTGCTTCATATTTAACAGCAGGACTGGACGACTGCAGCAGGTTGTAAATACAGCGGATGAAACGGGCTCGCTCTGAAGGGTTCGCATGGCAGACCTAAACAAAAGTAAGGATATAAAATAGACATGTGTAAGAATGTGTTCTAGACTGCTTGATAGTATGCAGCGTGCATAAAAGTGACTGAACAATGATATTAGGATCATGATGGTAATGATGTTACTATTTTTTGAGATTTGTAATTAGAGATTCACAGGCCTAAAAATTCATTTTTTTGTTGGCATTTTTGGCATTTTATTTTTTTAATTCGCAACATTACGTTACACAATAAATTCTACTTAAACAACACCTTCAACAGAATTCATGTAAAATCACTTTTTCAAATCACATCATAATACATCACATATGTGCAAAATGTAATTATTAACTAATTAACTAAGAAAAGTTAATTTCACACAATTTGGCTATTTGTAATACTGTAATGCGTGTTTGCATAAAACCACAAATATTAATTTACTAGT
Source organism: Danio kyathit (assembly GCA_903798195.1). Classification (NCBI taxonomy): domain Eukaryota; kingdom Metazoa; phylum Chordata; class Actinopteri; order Cypriniformes; family Danionidae; genus Danio; species Danio kyathit. Next base: position 33,474,633 of record LR812525.1, on the reverse strand, counting down.
TCTAATACAACCTAATATTAAATAATATTAAGTATATATGTCACACTGGACAACAAATCCAGCCATAAGTGTCCATTTTTCTAACCTGTGATTTAGATCACCTGAAAGTTGAATAAAAAACCTTTCCATTAACGTATAGTTTGTTAGGACAAAATTTTACTACAAAATTTGTTCGGACAAATATATATTAACTATTTTAAATATGGATAATAAATAAATAAACAAAATAAATAAGTAAGTAAACAATTTTCCTTTAATATTGCTCAATGCACATTAATAATCAAAAGTTAAGTTTTGATATATTTATTTACAGTAGGACATTTCACAATATATATTCATGAAGCATTTTGGCATAAATGAAATATCCATAATTTTGACCAATACTGTGTATTTTTGGAAATTGCCAAGAATATATCCTTGCAAAACCTAGACTGGTTTTGTAGTCCAGTGACAGTCATAACGATTAGAAAAAGACGAAACGGCTCAATTCTTGAACAGAACTGACTGTGTGAGAACAGAAAACTGCTTCATACACAAGAGTCCCGTCACTAGAGATATAAAACACTAGGTTAAATACATATGTTCAAAACTTCAAATTTTAAAAAATGTTAGCAATGACAGCAACTTGTGGAAGCTATAAAGTTAAAATTATGCAATTTTTTTCATTACAAAATTGTTGTTGTGAAATGTTAGCTACTGTTATATCTGAAAAGCTCACCTTATAAATCAGTTCCACAATAACCAGCTGTAAAATATCTCCAAACGTATGCACTTGATCAATACAGGTGCTAAGGTAGTCCAGAGCTCGATCCTTCAAACATATATAAACAAATACTTAAGTTTCATAAGATTCTTTCTTGCACTCAGTGCACAATTTCCAC